>AWOL01S0041717.1:15949-25982 GCA_000715115.1 Nicotiana otophora | reverse complement strand
CCCAAAATCCCCAATACCTCAGTCCAATAACCCCAGCCCAAACCAGATAACCTACTAATCCTAAATCCGGTCGCAACTTGCCTAAGCCAACCCGACCCAACCGTCTTAAAATCCTGGCTGTTGATCTTTAAGATCAAGGGCACATATTTAATCCATTCTTTTAATTATCCCCTCACCCCCGAACCCTAATCACTCCCCTCCAAACCGCCGCCCTCATATCCTCTCAATCTCCCCTCCCACTCTGAAGAACCCTAAAATCGCCGCCCCCCTAAATCTTCTCCTAATCCAACCAAATATGGGATTCGATGGCTATTTCTTACCATATTCGATCTCTTTTTGGTACTGGCTATTCTCTTATAGTGCTTTGCTAAACATGACAAGCAGATCTCTCTAAAATCGAACAAAACATTGTTCAAATCCCTGATTTTAGAGTGTTATTCTATCTATATGTGTCCTATGCTACTGTGAGTATGATTTTTGTTTATATTCTGTTCATACTTACTTTCCCTAAAAACTAGGGTTTACAGATCTCTTAAATTAATTTTAAGACCTATTTGTACATCTATTTTCCTTGTTTGTCTCTTAAATCACTCTACTACTGCTTGATTATTACTACTATATAAACCCCTCCCCCAATTCTATGTACCGGTATCTCTCCCCCCGACACCGTGTTGCTTTTCTGTAATAGCTTTCATTAATGAAATCAAGCTTTCTTTCTTTCTCAATTCTCTTTTCTGCTCTCTCACTTGCTCATGACATTGGTTATCCCGTACGACACTGACAATCTAGTCTAGCGTATGGAGGGGACCTCAGTTGGTGGACAACAATCGTACTAACAATGATTGCTTAGCCATACGTTGTCCTTCCAAAGAATCTCAGGAAGGCGCCACGTAACAGTTGGTATTAGAGCTTAGGCTCTACATCGGATGAGGGATTACATTATAATTACCACCATTTCTAACTATGGTGAATCATGGTGATCGCATTGCGATCCTTGAGGAGAAGGTTGACGTATTACGGCCCATCGTGGAAATGGTGCCGGACCTAAAGATCAGCCTAGTGCAAAGGTTGGACGACCTGGACCACAGACTGCTCTTGGCCAAAGTTGACATAAAAAACATCAATCGTGACTATGAAGGAGACCGACAAATTACAGCCACAGAGGCAGCCGAAATATTTGGTAAATTCGAGGTCCTCCAACAGGAGCGTACCGAGGATTTAGCCCACAGGGCACAAGAGGCAGACAGGGTGACTGCCATGCAACAAACTATAAACAACTTGATAGGCCAACTCAACGTTGTCAATGCTGCTTTACAAGGCCTGCTTCGAGGAGGCGGAAACCAAATCGGGGGTGTTGTGAACCTCACCCCTGTGGTAAAAAAACTGAAAATTACTGAGCCAAGGCCATAAAGTGGAACTCGGAATGCCAAAGAAGTGGAAAACTTCATTTTCGACATTGAACAATACTTCGATGTCGTGGAGGGCCTAGAAGAAGCTAAGAACATAGCAACTGCTGCCATGTATTTTCAAGGTGATGCCAAACTCTGGTGGAGGGTGAAATACGAAGCCATCAAGGCAGGTGAAGATGCTCTCTAGACATGGGCGGAACTGAAGGCAGACATGCGCCTACAGTTCTTCTCCAAATATATTGAGTACAATGCAAGGAGAAAGCTACGGGAGCTCCGCCAAACAAAATCAGTGCGGGATTACGTGCGGGTATTCTCTGCGCTCATGCTGAACATACGCGACATGGGGGATAAATACAAACTCTTCACCTTTCTGTAAGGGTTGAAACCTTATGCCCGCATGGAGTTGCAACGACAAAGGGTAGACATATTACCTAAGGCGATCCAAGGAGCAGGGTGCCTTGTGGATTATCAAGTGGAAGTCCAAAAAGACAGGCCTCAACATCCTATCTAAGGAGGATACAAAGGGGGCCAGCCAGACACTGGTGGTCCTAGCAGAAGTGGAGGAGACGGAAGTTCAACCAAATGTAAGGCTCCCTCCTCAGGCAGTACTAGCACTGCATCTAACAACAACAATCGGGGGAGGAAACCCTCCTCAGGATGCCGTCATTGCGGTGGACCAAATTGGAATAATGAATGCCCACATGCACAGATGAATGCCCATCAAGCTTTTGATGATGGGATGGATGACGACGCAGATGATGCGGACTAGACTGAACCAGTAGGTGCATTCAATACAACTGTTGGCTCTATTTCTGAGTGCTTCAAAGGAACTAGTGCTGGTATTGCCAAGAAAGGGGAAAAGAAGGCGAATGAGAGGACTCCTCTTAATCAAGAGAGGACCTTAATGTTCATCAACATGAAGGTAAATGGCAAGACCATTCGGGCGATGATAGACACGGGTGCTACCTACAACTACTTAGCCTCGACTCAGGTGGAGCACCTCGGCGTAGTTGTAGGAAAGGGCAGAGGTCGTGTCAAGGCTATCAGCTCACCCCCTCAGCCAGTGGGTGGAATATCCAAAGAAGTACCAGTGAAGCTTGGCCCTTATGAAGGAAAATTCAACCTCTGCATGGTGATCATAGATGACTTCGAGTTGATAGTGGGGTTGGAATTCCTGAGGCAAACCAACACCATGCTCATACCGTATGTAGACATGCTAATGATGATGGGAAGAAATGGGGCCAAGCCCTGAATTATCCCATGTATGCCCATGAAGATGGCCGATGAGAACATCTCGACCTTGCAGTTGAAGAAAGGGGTCAGAAGACATGAACCTACGTTCCTGGCTACCCTCTGAATTGAAGATATAGAAAGCTCCTCGGGTCCCATTCATGCACTCGTGAAGGAGCTTCTACTGGAATTTGAAGNTAGCAACTGCTGCCATGTATTTTCAGGGTGATGCCAAACTCTGGTGGAGGGTGAAATACGAAGCCATCAAGGCAGGTGAAGATGCTCTCGAGACATGGACGGAACTGAAGGCAGCCATGCGCCTACAGTTCTTCTCCAAAAATATTGAGTACAATGCAAGGAGAAAGCTACGGGAGCTCCGCCAAACCAAATCAGTGCGGGATTACGTGCGGGTATTCTCTGCGCTCATGCTGAACATACGCGACATGGGGGATAAAGACAAACTCTTCACCTTTCTGTAAGGGTTGAAACCTTATGCCCGCATGGAGTTGCAAAGACAAAGGGTAGACATGTTACCTAAGGCGATCCAAGCAGCAGAGTGCCTTGTGGATTATCAAGTGGAAGTCCGAAAAAACAGGCCTCAACATCCTATCTGAGGAGGATACAAAGGGGGCCAGCCAGACTGGTGGTCCTAGCAGAAGTGGAGGAGACGGAAGTTCAACCAAATCTAAGGCTCCCTCCTCAGGCAGTACTAGCACTGCATCTAACAACAACGATCGGGGGAGGAAACCCTCCTCAGGATGTCATCATTGCGGTGGACCAAATTGGAATAATAAATGCCCACATGCACAGATGAACGCCCATCAAGCTTTTGATGATGGGATGGATGACGACACAGATGATGCGGACTAGACTGAACCAGTAGGTGCATTCAATACAACTGTTGGCTCTATTTCTGAGTGCTTCACAGGAACTAGTGCTGGTATTGCCAAGAAAGGGGAAAAGAAGGCGAATGAGAGGACTCCTCTTAATCAAGAGAGGACCTTAATGTTCATAAACATGAAGGTAAATGGCAAGACCATTCGGGTGATGAAAGACACAGGTGCTACCTACAACTACTTAGCCTCGACTCAGGTGGAGCACCTCGGCGTAGTTGTAGGAAAGGGCAGAGGTCCTGTCAAGGCTATTAGCTCACCCCCTCAGCCAGTGGGTGGAATAGCAAAAGAAGTACCAGTGAAGCTTGGCCCTTATGAAGGAAAATTCAACCTCCGCATGGTGATCATAGATGACTTCGAGTTGATAGTGGGGTTGGAATTCTTGAGGCAAACCAACACCATGCCCATACCGTATGTAGACATGCTAATGATGATGGGAAGAAATGGGGCCAAGCCTTGAATTATCCCATGTATACCCATGAAGATGGCCGATGAGAACATCTCGACCTTGCAGTTGAAGAAGGGGGTCAGAAGACATGAACCTACGTTCCTGGCTACCCTCTGAATTGAAGATATAGAAAGCTCCTCGGGTCTCATTCATGCACTTGTGAAGGAGCTTCTACTGGAATTTGAAGACATCATGCCACAAGACATGCCAAAGCATCTCCCGCCTAGGAAACCTATAGACCATGAGATTGCATTTTTGCTGGGTGCAAAGCCACCTGCCCGGGTGCCGTATAGAATGTCACAACCAGAACTCACCGAACTTCGAGATAATTGACGGAAATACTAGACACAGGGATCATCATACCCTCCAAGTCCCCATACGGGTCCCCTATTTTATTCCAAAAGAAACATGATGGAAGTTTATGACTCTGTGTGGATTATCGGGCTCTAAACAAAATCACTGTGAAGAACAGGTACCTTATTCCGCTAATGGTAGACTTGTTCAATAAACTGGGCGGTGCGAAGATGTTCACCAAAATAGACCTGAGGACAGGTTATTGGCAAGTTCGGATTGTAGAGGGTGATGAACACAAGACAACCTACGTGATAAGATATAGGCCGTACGACTTCCTGGTTATGCCATTTCGTTTGACTAATGTGCCAACCATATTTTGCACCATGATGAACCAAGTCTTCCGAGAATACATTGACGAATTCGTGGTGGTCTAGTAGCCCCGTCTTGGCCTTTAAAGCATTAAAAATGGCTATGTCTAGTAGCCCCGTCTTGGCCATCCCTGATTTGGCCAAGCCATTCGAGGTACAAACGGATGCATGCGACTATGCCCTTGGTGGAGTCTTGCTACAAGATGTGCATCCTGTAGCGTACGAGAGCCGGAAACTAAAGGATGCAGAGCGACAATATGCCTCCCACAAGAAAGAATTATTGGATGTCGTTCATTGCTTCCGCCTTTGGAGGCATTATCTACTGGGAGCCTCGTTCGTTGTCAATATAGACAACATAGCAATTAGCCATTTCATGACCTAGCCAAAATTGAATGGTCGACAGGCCAGGTGGCAGGAACTCCTAGCAGAATTTCACTTCAATCTGGAGTACCGAAGTGGGAAGACTAATCATGTTGCTGATGCGCTTAGTCAGAGGGCTGATCTAGCCTCGGTGTGCCTACTCGCCACCCTAAAGGGGAGAGAAGTAACCACCACTATAAAAGACCAGATACAGGACCTACTCATCAAGGATCCTGCTGCACAATATTTGGTTGATTTGGTAGGACAGGGCAAGACTAGCCAGTTCTGCACAGAAGATGGTTTCCTGAAACTAAAAGGGAACCAACTTTATGTTCCTAAAGGAGGAGATCTGCGAAGGGCACTTATGGCGGAATGCCATGATACTTTATGGGCTGTTCATCCCGGTAACGAACGCACCATGGCATTGCTTCGTTATGCATATTATTGGCCTCAAATGGCCGATGACATCGCTCAGTATGTGAAGACTTTTCTAGTATGCCAGAAGGATAAGTCGGACCGCTTGACATAAGCAAGACTCTTGGAACCACTAGCTATCCCAAAAAGACTTTGGGAAAGCGTTTCCCTGGACTTCATCACCGGATTGCCCAAGGTCGCAGATCTCACAACCATCCTGGTTGTGGTGGATCAGTTTTCCATGTATGCTACCTTTATAGCAGCCCCACAATATATATCAACAGAAGAAACAACTCGACTTTTCTTCTCTCATGTCATCAAATATTAGGGCCTGCCTAAAGACATCGTTAGTGATCGTGACTCACGTTTCACTAGCAACTTTTGGACCCAACTCTTTAAGTGCCTCGGGTCACAATTGAGTCATAGCTCAAGTTTTCATCCGCAATCGGATGGCCAGATGGAGGAATTCAATGGCATGCTAGAGGAATATCTCCGCCACCTTGTAGCCGGATCGCAGAAGAACTGGGTGAAGCTTCTGGATGATGCTCAACTGTATTTCAATTAACAAAAGAGTTCTAGTACCAACAAAAGTGCTTTTGAAATTGTTACCGGACAAGAACCGCTACTCCCACACACTGTGAATGCACCTAACATGTCCAAATCGTCTCGAGCTACTAGCTTCTCAAAATAATGGAAGCAAAATTTGGAGATAGTGCGGAGCTATCTTGTCAAAGCCCAAAAGTGGATGAAGATGCATGCTGATCAAAATCATCGCTTCGTTGAATATCAGGTAGGAGACAAAGTGATGGTCATTATCCCAAAGTGGTACTTGTATGCAAGGGTCCATGACCCTCGCCTATTGCAAAAATATATCGGACCCTTGTCCATTGAAAGAGGCATTGGGAAAGTTGCATACCGGGTGGATACCCCAGCTTGGTGGAAAATCCATCCCAATTTCCATGTTAGTCTCCTGAAACTTTTTCGGGAAGATATAGAGGATCCTTCACGGAGCCAACTCACAGCACCTAGTATTTGAGGCCCCAATTCAATCATGAAAAGGCTACTAAAGCTATTCTTGATGATCAAGTGATTCACGCCTCAAGGGAAGATCACAGGAGTTCTTGGTGAAATGGTAGGGATGTCATGCAGAGGAGAACACCTGGGAGAGGGGAAAAAACCTCAAAGCCTATAAGAGCCTACTTGATGATTATCTTACAAGTAAGGCGCCGAGGACTTCGCCAACTCAGATGGGGGAGAATGCCATGGGCGGCTTTGCATCCATGACCCATGACCCCTTGGACGTGCCCCGTGGCGTCCTGGCAAGCCTCCCAATGCCCAGCGCCATAGTCAGCCCCGTGATCTCGGCAGCTCCAAGTGCACATGTGCCTCTGTCGCCCCATCACTAGCCATCGCCAACTCCCAGCCACAGGAAGATGCCAACAGCGCCGCGCACGCAGACAATGCCGCACACGCAGACCCTGATGCTAAATAGAAAGTTGCTGCCAACAGAACTGTTTCTACCTTGTAGAAGACTAAGTCCTTTTTATTGTAAATATAGAGTAGTTTTATTGAATTTTCTTTGAGTGTGATTCTACAGCTTATTTTTGTCAATTTATGTAATTCTAGTTTATTTGTTCTAAGCATTATTAAGGGGGATCAAGCAATCAAACTTTCTAGCAAGCAGACAATTCTCTGTACTGGTGTCTCTCCCCCCGACATTGTGTTGCTTTTCTGTAATAGCTTTCATTAATGCAATCAAACTTTATTTCATTCTCAATTCTCTTTTCTGCTCTCTCAGTTGCTCATGACATTGGTTTTCCCGTACGCCATTGACAATCTAGTCTAGCGTATGGAGGGGACCTCAGTTGGCAGACAACAATCGCACTGACAACAATTTCTTAGCCTTACGTCGCCCTTCCAAAGAATCTCAGGAAGGCGCTGCGTAACAGTACATGTGGAATAGTACAAGTATATAAAGCTTACTGTCCTCTTTTAAAATATAATGCCAATATAAGAAAGGGGAAAGCATGAGAACAATAATCAACAATCAATGATATCCAAATGCCAAGTTAAAACATACTAATTTCCAAAATATGAAGATAATACTGTGAAGATGATAATCAAATTATGAACATAATATTATTTTTGGTTGGGAGATCTTTAGCACTGATATACCACAATTCACAATATCATCGTTTACAAAACCAATACCACTATACTTTTAGCACGGAGTCCGATCACGACCCCATCGGCTAGACCGTCTCATCCGAGACATCAACCATAATCACAATTTCAATTACAATTTCCAGCACAAGCACCACCATCTCTGCGGCATGGTGTCCGATCGCGACCCAATCGGCTAGGCCATCTCACCATAATGCCGTGTGGATCGACATCATCCTTTTCTATCAATCATCTCATCCCAATTAAGCGGAATAATTTTATCACATCAATCTCATCCCAAATAAGGGAATGATTTTATCACATCAATCTCATCCCAAATAAGGGGAATAATCACAATCCACTCCTACACCAGCACGTGTAGTTTCGGGGTTAGATTATTTCANATACAAAGGAAACATCAATACAAATGCATTTACCTCATAACTTTTCATACCGTATATAGCCTCATTGGTACTTTCAACCACTTACAACATCATTCTTTCATTGGCTCTCTTGGCCATATATATGATTCACCATTCATGTCATTGTGGCCATATTTCATATTCCATACTTTCATTTCTATCGTTTCATGGATCATCGTCATAAATATCAACAAATAGAATATCCCGAAAATCACAACTTTAGGTTCATTAGTAATGAAGACTTTAAAGACAATGGATTGCTTTACAAGAAATGGAGTAAAATGATTTACAATCGAAGCACAAGTTAAAATCATAAACGAGTAACACATCATTTATTCTTGAAATACTTTTCCCCATAAAGGGAATATACAATTTCCACTCACGAATATGTAAGAATGCAAAACATATTGAAAATACTCATAAAGCATAACATTAGTTAAAACAGCCACATTGGAGCACGACTTGAGGACATATATACTTTTGAAGTAATTTTGGAATAGTTGAATCAAGGCTCATTTCATAATCTTTCTCACATCATCTCATTTCATTGGCACCTCTAGCCACAATATAGCTTTCATTCTTGGTAGGGTGGCCACACCCGAGTGCCGAAACTCACCCGAGCACTCAAAAATCACAACCGAGCGTCTGATTCCTACCAAACTAACTTGGAATGACACTAAACCTTAAACACAAGTTTCAAATGATAAAATGGATCTATTTCATGTCCCGAAACAAAAATTTGATACCGATCGACACAAAGTTAACTCATGGTCAAAATTAGAAATTTTGAAACCTTGAAATTGTCAACTTTCAGCAAAAGAGCCAATTTATCGGAGGAACCTCTGAATTCAATTCTGGATATAATGTATAAGTCCAAAATCACCATACAAACCCATTAGGACCATCAAAATACCGTTTTGGGGTTGTTTCCACAAGAGTCAAACTTGGCCAACAATTCCAACTTAAACATCCAAACTAGGAACTATGTATTTCAAATCAAACCAAAACCTCCCCGAAACCCAACCAACCATCCCCAAAAGTCACACAACCAAAAATAAACATAGAGGAATCTTCAAAGAGGGAAACAAGGTTTAAATATAAAAAACAACCAGCTGGGTCATTATAGTTTCCAACCATCATTTGAATTATTGTATGTTGTAAACTTAACAAGATTAATCGGTGATGTTGGGCATATTTCGATATGTGTTAATGTTACTTTACCCATGTTTTAACCGCTTTTTGATGCTATTTGATCCTTAAAATGCCCAACATGGTTTAATTATTGGTTTTATGACTAATTGAGTTGTGTGTGATAAATTAGGGTGTTTGGAGTGCAAAAATATGAAGAAAAGGTGCTCTAGGTAGAGGAAGAGGGATTGGATGCGTCGCATCCAATCTAAAAAAAATCAGATTTCGTGCACCCTTAGCAGTGAAGTCCGCCCATAGCATCCGCCATAGCATCCGCACCTGGGCAAAGCTGAGAAGGAGGAACAAAGGGTGGATGTGACGCATCCACCCTAGCATGCGAAGCTGAGAAGTGGAGGACGAGGTGGATGCGATGCATCCACCCCAACATCAATCCCTGTATCCAAGTTAGATTAGGAATAGGAGAACTTTGGCCTACGACTTTTGTACGCAATATATTAGCCAAAAACGCCTCTTTTAGGGCATCTAACATATTCGGAAGAGGAGAAAAGCCACGACAAAGCTGGGAACCACGGAATGCATCTTGAGTTCTTATTTTTCCTTCTTTTATTGATTATTATGCACTCTTGTGAGTTATTTGATGATTGCATGAACGTGAGTGGCTAAGAACCCTATTGTTATAGGGTCATGGGTATACATGAATGTTGATGTTTGAAGTTTAATTTGACGAAGTTGATTTTATCATATTGGGTTGTTTATTTAATTCTGTTTTTAATTATTTTGCTGAGTAGCTAACAGTGAAATACTATCTACGAATCTAGAGTTGAACTCGAAAGTGGGAACTCTAGATTGCATATAGAATTAAATAGAGCAAGTTCTTAAACCC
>AWOL01S0041716.1:0-13556 GCA_000715115.1 Nicotiana otophora | reverse complement strand
CACGCCACAGCAGGTATTGTACAGCGCTGAGTGATTGCGCGTGCTAAGCATTGAGCATAGTGATAGAGAATACGAGAAAGTGAGATTGAGTACTGTGAGAGTATGAGTACATGAGTTCATCATTTAGATGCATTGCATTTGACATGCGTACTTGAGATACATGCATAGATATGCATTTCCTTCTGCTACCCGGTGTTGGTGACATTTATGATTTTACCTGTATCTTGACATGTAGGCATAGAGACGTACTTTACTCATGCTATCTAAAAATGAAACATCTTACTTATTATCGAAAGAAGTTTTGGGGAAAATTACAGTTTTCAAAATTACTCGTATTTTGGCATTTTCGGTAAAAGATTTGGGTTTTCACTGAGATACTTGAAAAGAAATGTCTATTTTTCTGAAACTGTGAACGAACTGAGCATTTTATTTATGAGATGCCTCTTTTATTACTTGTACTATGTTGTTATGAACTATTGTAGAATATTGGTGTTGGACTCGACCTTCGTGTTAGCTCATCACTACTTTTAACCTAAGATTAGGTTTGTTACTTGTTGAGTACATGGGGTCGGTTGTACTCATACTACACTTTTGCACCTTGCGTGCAGATGTTGGCTGTTGATGTTGCGGTGTTCGTTGAGAGCTGGATCTGAAGATGTACCGACGTTCCGGTTGTAGCTGCCTCTTGTTCAAGGTAGCCTTAGATTTATAAAAATATGTTTATGTACATTTCGAACAGATGCTGTATTTATTTCATACCAGCTTTGTAAATTCTAATCTTAGAAACTCATGGTTTGTACTACTAGTTCTTGGGGAATGTATAATATTAAGATTTTTCTTTACTTATATTGCTTTAATAATTATTATTGGAATTGGATATTTGATAATTGGCTTACCTAGCGGGTTGGGTTAGGTGCCATCACGACTAGTCGGATTTTGGGTCGTGACAGGTAATCTAATAGCCTGTTTGGCCAAGCTGGAGAAATCAACTTATTTTGAGAAGTATTTGTTTTTGAAAGTGCTATTGAAAAAAGCACTTTTGGAGAGAAGCAGTTTGTGTTTGGCTAATCACTCTGAAAAGCACTTTTGAGCAATAATTTGTGCTTGGTCAAGCTTTTTCAGAAAGTATTTTTAAGTATCAAATTACGAATAAGGACATGACTAGATTTACTTAATAATTAATATTACAAGTAAATAAATAATCTTAAAATTTTGTTATTACATGCAATAGTTAAATCTTTTTATTTTTTAAAGTAAAATATGAAGAAAAAAAAATTAAAAGTACTTAACTTTTTTAATATAAGTTAAATATATTAAAAATCATTCAACAAATATAAAAGCATTCACCCCTAAAGTCACTAAATATTAGAAAGTTATCCTAAAAATAATAAGAAATATTTATATATTAATATCCTAAGTATTAGGTTTAACGATTATTTTGGTATATACTATATTTTGTTAAGGGTATATTTGGTAAGAAAAAAAGTTAAAACTGCTTCTGCTTTTGGGAAGAAGCTACTTTTTTCTGCTTTTCATAAACTGTTTCTGCTTCTTCCCAAAAGCACTTTTTTTCCCAAAAACGTTTGGCCAAACACCTCAAGTTAGGGAAAAAAGTGCTTTTGAGAAAAACAACACTTTTGGCCTCTTGAGAAGCTTGACCAAATAGGCTATAAGTCCACGACTTTTGCAAGAAGGGTTAGGCACACGTAAAAATTTGAACAGAGGGGAAAAGTTAACTGAGAGATCTTAGATATACTTCATTGCACAAGAAAAAAACGCATTTACATATATGTAAGAAATTTAATATACTGTGAATTGTTTTCTCTCATGCTAGCTCTTCTTTAGTGAGTGTTATTGTAGTTGGTGTGCAACAGGTTTGATTATTTAATACTTATTGCAATCTGACGAGATCTAGATTCGAAGCTATTAGCAATGGATAAATGAGCAGGAAAAGAAGAAGAAGAAGAAAGGAAGAAAGCAACTGCTTCTCATTGCTACAGTGATAACAGACTCAACTAACAAAGTGAAAGACACTGTACATTTTATACTAACAGCTTAGCAACTACTCTAACTAACCAGCTAATATTTTAACTTATACATCTATGTACAGTTGTCAATGTATCTACCATTCGTTCAACACCACTCCTCAAGCTGATGGTTGAAATATGTCTTTCAATCTCAGCTTGGACATCAAGTACTCGTGTTGAACTCTTCCTAATCTTTTGGTTAGGAGATCAACATGTTTCTCTTTAGTAGGTACATGATGTGTTTTCACCAAACCTTGTACTATTTGTTCTCAAACAAAATGGCAGTCACTATCAATATGCTTTGTTCTTTCATGGAAGATGGGATTGGCTGCAATTTGAATTGTAGCCTTGCTGTCACAGTTGAGAACTACAGGAAGATCAACCCTCACTCTTAACTCTTTGAATAACCCAATAAGCCAAGTTAATTCTGCAACTGCTGAGGCCATACTTCTAAACTCTGCCTCAGCTGAGCTCAGTGCTATTGTTTCCCGTTTCTTTGACTTCCTGGATATAAGTGCATTCCCAGACTTCACCAAATAGCCAGTAACTGATATTGTGGTCTGCAGATATCCTCCCCAATCTGAATCACAAAATCCCTCTAGCTTTCCTGAGCTTTCATATGGCATCAGCAACCCCAGACCTGGTGCCCCTTTGATATGCCTCACAACCCTTAAAGCATCTTCCATGTGTGACTACTTAGGTTTGTTCATAAACTGGCTCAGAACTTGTACCACATAAGCAATATCAACCCTGGTCATAGTAAGGTATAGTAGCCTTCCTATCAACCTTTGATACTGTCTAGCGTCTGCAAGTACCTTATCTGCAATGTCAGAGGAAGACTTACCATTAACAAACTCATCTTAGTCTGCAGAGGTAAGTTTCACATTTGTCTCCAATGGGGTGCTAGCTGGTTTTGCACCACTGAGTCCCATTCTGCAATTAGCTCTAATGCATACTTCCTTTGGCTCATTGCAATCCCTTTAACTGATCTAGCAAACTCTTTTCCAAGAAAGAACTTGAGCTCTTACAAGTCTTCCATCTTGAACTTGAGTTGTAAATCATTCCTGGTCTGAAGAATCAAATTTGAACAATTTCTTGTAACCAATAGTTCATCAACATAGACCAATACCACTACCAACTCGGACTTCACTGTCTTTGAGAAAAGAGAGTAGTCAAAATGACTTTGAGATAAGCAAGTTGTAGTAGAGCATCTGTGAGTTTCTTGTTCCATTTTCTAGGTGCTTGCTTGAGTCCATACAAGGACTTATGTAGTTTGCAAACATTGTGTTTTCCCCTGGCTAGCAAACCCTTGAGGAACGTCCATGTAAAGCTCTTCAACTAAGTCTTCTTGAAGAAAAGCATTATGCACATCCATTTAAAATATGTGCCAATGCTTTGCTACTGCAATGACCATAACTGATCTAACTGTGACCATTTTGGCAACAGGAGAGAAGGTCTCAGTGTAGTCCAACCCCTCCTGCTAGCTATAGCTTTTGGCTACAAGCCTAGCCTTGTTGTTAATACCCAATTTCTGCCCTCAATTCTTTTTCAAATAGTATATATACTTTCAAAATATCATTTTGCATCATTAATTAATTTACAAGAGTTATACAAATATTTTCTATAGTTTTTATAATTTGTTTTTAAAAACAAAAAGATTTAAAATTTATTTTATTGCATTTAAATTACATGAAAATTTATTAATTACCCCTTAAATTATTTTGTGATGACTTAATTATCCAAAGTTATTATTTTTGATTAACATATATATTTCAGAATATTTTACTTTATTTTATATAAGTATATTTGTATTTTTAAGCTATTTAAATAATTTTACAATAACAACTTGTATGTTGTGCATAATTATATTTTTATTACATTATTTGTACCCAAATTGCATTTTATATTTTTACAATGTTAAATTATTATTTTCAAGCATCTTACTACACAAACAATATTTTTATTGTTTGTTAATTACTTTTTATAAATATCTTTTTATAATTTTTCGTGTATTTAATTTGTAGCCTAAATTTGGGGATAATTTCGGACCAAACAGACCCAAATCACTGGCCCAGAGATCCCCAATCCTTAGCCCAACCTCCTTTGGCCCAAACCAAATGACCGCTCTCCCAAACCCGATTGAGACCCGTTACAACGACCCGCTCCGTTTTCTTCTAATCCTAACCGTTGATCTCTCAAGATCAACGGCCCATAATCTTCCCTCTACTTTAAACTAACCAAACCCACCCGAAACCCTACCATTTCTCTAAGACCGCCGCCCCTAAATTCACTATTCTCCTATCATCTCAAACCCTAGCAACCGTCTCCCTTATTTTGTCCAACTCCGACCTCAACATGGAATCACTCCATGATTCCCTTTCCATTTATGATCTGTCTCATTGTTTCTTGCATGATTTTGGTACCACATAGTACTCGCTTATTTTTGGCAAGTTCCAGGCTCATAATCGAGGGAATCAAGCTCCATTTTGTTTAAATCCAGATGATATTTTGTCTGTATGCACTCATTACCAAGCTGTATGGGTCCGATTCAGTGAGATCTCTGACTATTTGTGTTATCTTTCTTGAACTAGGGTTTACCCGATTTTTATCCTAAATTTATTCAGAATTGATTTTGCATGCTTTTCTTTCCTTATTTTTGTGTTTGAATCATTATGTTTCCTTGTTTATTCGTTCAATTTTACTACTATATAAACTTCTCCCCTATCCCCATTTAACGGACCTTAATCATTGTTATTCTCTCATATTCTCACTCACACGATACTATTCTGAATCTATTGCTCTTGGCCGGCTGAAATCCAAGGCCATAAGAACCCTCTCTAACGGCCTCCCTAGTGCGATCACTACCCAAGGCTCATTTGAGGCTCCTGTGAACTCTGACGCACTGGGATTTGGGTCTTTTGGTTGTTCTCTTTGCTGGTGATATTCGAGCTATTTCTGACACTAGCCTTCTCTTCTATTTTGTTTGTTGAATATGCAAACTGGTGAATGTCTTGACTTTTGCAATTATATCGTCTTTTTCTTGTTTCCATTGCTTCGCATATCTTTGTTGTTCAAACTAATATGACTCCAATATTGTATTGTAATCATTGGCAATTTTACTTGCATTGTAGCTATTCTGCAATCCTGAATCTCCTAGTGTCACAACCTGCCTAATTCTTTAAACTCTTATGTGTTTAGCTTGAATGACTTTGTATCTTTAAGTTTATTTTGTTGTTCTGCTGTTTATTGTGAGTTTGTCTCATGCCTTGTTTTGGATTCTCGCAATGAAATTCCTAGGGAATCATCTCTTACCCAGAAATCGCCTTAATGAACTTTTGTTCATAATTCCTTTATATGAACTTTGTTTTTTACCTGCTTATATGAACCATATTTGTTGTCATAACGTTTTAACCAAACATGTTGCTTTATTCTGGTGCTTGGTCAATCATGAATTCTTTGGTATTGCTTATGCTTCTAGTTGAATCCTAATACATTTAAATTCCATGATCATCAATAGTCGACTGCCTTAAGTTCTGAGTCTAGCTGTTCTATTTAACTTTAAGATAATATGTCTTCCAGCCATGACACTTTTGGACTTTGAGATCTTTGTGTTATACTTAACATGATTAGGCTTCTCATCGATTGCTTGCTTGCCTGTTTGTCGTGTGTAATTTTCATTTCCTGACTACGACTCTGTCTGACCATTCATGACTTAGACTCCTTGGTTTTAAAATCCTTTTAGGCCAATGCTCTATTCTGAACTCATTCTGGAAAACTTAGCATGTTCACCTCGTATGTGCCTAGTATGTTTGCCCTGTTAATCTAAAATGGCATGTCTCCATAACTCTCCTAGTATTATGTCTATCTTTAGCATGTTGTCACCTGCTTAATGATGTAACCTATGCTACATTTACCATGTTTCAAGTCGAGCCTATTTACTCTCCTAGTTTCATGTTCTTTGTTTGATCAATATTGTCACTCTTGCTTCTGAAATGCCAATGTGTTTATGAATCCTGCTAAATGTCATACAACCCCGTCTCTATGAGGTGTTGCTTTAGAACTGTTTGGTTGGTTTCCATGTATGGTTTATTAATTTATTTGGTAAAGTGGTCAATATTGGGCTGGATATGAATCCATATGTGGCTTTGGGTTGTACAGATGGGCATACTCTCCTATTTTTGGGAAATGTTTGGATCCGGCTGTTATCCGAATGAAAGAGTCTACTGAAGGCCCATGCAGTGTTGGGGTTAACTCTTCTTAAGTCTGCCCTATTTGTTGGGCCTGTAATCATTTTGGTTATGTAATATTCGAAGTCTGTTTCTTTCTTTTCCTTTTGTTGTCTTTAGTCATATAATAATTTGTAAACAAACAATAGGGGAGATTAGTGAAAAGGGCTGGGGTATTCTAATGCTTGCATAAAAGGATAGAAAATATGCTTGTAGGGTCTATGTGTTCTATTTGCTATTTCGTTCAGCATGCCTTATATGTTATTTAGTTTAGTGTGTTGTACACTAATAGAAAACATGCATATAGGAATCACGCACACACTTCACTTAACTTGTCAAAACATGTTGGCTCAAGTAATTGTTATATTTGTTTCTGTATGTACTACTAGACACTTCTAGATAGCATGCCTATAGGATACAATAATACATATTTTGCTAATGTCCACCTAGATACCATATCTATAGGGTTTCCACTAATTAATCAATCAACTGCTTCTACTGTTCTTAGAACGCTGCTCCCTTAGACATCATGACTATAGGATCTTAATCAATCAATCGACTACTTCCGATACTTTCATTACACTGCCCCCTAGATGACATACCTATAGGGATGAAGTATTATAAAATCAAGTTCAATTGTCAATCCTGCCTATGAGATATTATCACTCGTCTAGAAAGCATGTTTATAAAATCAAACATCGTTAATTCCGAGCTTTCAACAGTTTTACTGCCCCATTGCATGAACAATTTAGAGATCATGCCTATAGGAGCTTTTTAACACCTTTAATCTGCGAATTCATTAGTCATAAACAACAGTGATGTTTGTGTGATACTGGAGATCAGAATTGCCTAGAAATTATACCTATAGGATTTGACAACTCTAATGCGTCTTAATTCCTTAAAATATGTACTGCCTAAATTGCTCGCGTGCATTTGTTGTTTATGTGTGGAAGCTAATTTGATCCTTTAATTGTTTTTATGTGAAATACTATCTGTTTTGATTGTCGCCTAGTTTTTATCATTTTGAGCAACCTAAGCTGAGTCTAGAACCACCTAATAGAGGTCCAAAGCCTCCTGGACCATAGGCATGGGACGGGTAGTGCACGCATAGGGTATGATTTAGAATTGAATCAGAGCGCCTTTAAGTAAACAACTCCAACACAGTAATTGGGTAGCAAGAGATGATAGTCTGTGCTCGCTGAATAATATGAGCAACCCTTACCTTAAGGGATTTGCGAAGTATTATTTATGTTGCACGGGGTGATAAATTAGGCTAAAAAACTTAGGACCCCCCTTTCTTTATATATTTTACACTCAGTCATCCAACAGAGATAAATATAGTTGTATCCTTGTAGTCATTAAGATTTATGCTGATTCTCATATGTCCTAATAAGACTCTTCGACTTCTAAATTTTCCTTTATTTGTTTGATCACCTAGCTTAATTGCATAATCCACATGATTTAAAGTTCGGCCGGGACCCATAGTTGTGGACCTCGAAGAGTGCCTAACACCTTCTTTTTGAGATAATATGAGCCCTTACCCGATCTTTGGTGATACGGACTAGTCAAACAGAGTTATTTGCAAATAGGTGCCCTAACGCACCTCAAAATCGTTAGGTGGCGACTCTTCTCTTTTAATACCCATTTAAAAGAGTTGTCACACATCGAAACCCGCTTTCACGAGAAAACGGGGCTCGACAGCATGGCGACTCTGCTGGGAAAATACTTAGACTTTTACCATAATGAACTTGACTTATGTGGATTACTTTATTTTTCTTTATTTGTTTAAACTGCTATTATGTGCACATCACTTCCCTTATTCGCCTTTATCTATTTTAAATTGCTATGACATGTACATCCCTTCCCTTATTCTCCTTTATTTGCTATGACATGTATGACCTCTCTCCATCTCCTCCATCTTATCTAAGACTGCTATTTTATGACTCTCTCATCCCTATTTCCCTACCTGCTTCATTACGTTCTCGCACATTTTTTCATGAGCTAAAATGACTTCTCTCTTTTGTCTTTATTTTCTTTTCTCTTCATGTTCACTTTTGCTATTTTATTTACTGCTTTTACGTACTTTCATCATGCAAATACTTGGCAATGTGTTATTATTTTTACATAAAGCATGCTCCATAGCATACTCCACTCATGCCAATTATCAACATAGTGGCATTTGATGAGTGTCCATGAAATCACCCTTTTTAAATCGAAAAGGCTTATTTGCGGTAGACTAGTCGATCAGCGGTGCAGTCGACGGTCCCGTGCCTTTCCCTCTTAAGTTGTCCACTTGGGAGTACCAGTTTAGACTCTTCTAGAAACCCTACTCTAATTTGAAATGTACATGTATCATGCTAAACCTAGTACGAGTTGAAGCGTTGTTAACTTAACAACCCGCTAAGATGAACCTTGCCCAAAATCCGACAGGATTTCCACTATCCCAATGGACACTATTATATTATATGAATTACTTGGAGAAAATGTGCCAACGTGTTATTGCGTAAGTAGTCAAATCTGGAGGGGGAAAGGGCTAACCTTTGTTTGTTTGCAGAAAATAAAGCACGAAATCTCCAGGTTCGGTATGGTCTAGAATATCCCGCCTTTGCTACTTGACTGGTGGAAAGACCTTGCGCCTTGTGACAAGAATCATGTGAGGAGAGTACTTGGTGACCTGCCATCATTTTTTGAACATTCAACCAAATAGGGAATTGATCGAGGCCGCTACCATATTCTGGGATGAGAAATGAGCTATTTTTCGATTTGGCTATATAGAAATGACTCCTCTCCTAGATGAAATAGGAGGTTTCGCCAAGTTACCATGGGATAGTCTGGTACTTCTAGTACCAGATAATCGCACTCCCCGCGGTTTCCTGAAAATATTGGGTTTTAAGAAGAATGACGAATTACTCTGTCTAAAGAAATCATACATCCTTTTTGAGTTTCTTTACGAGCGTTATGGGCATAGCATGTCATATCGTCTTCATCATGATGAACTAGCCATTACTTCTTTGGGATGGGTGCATCGCCGGGTTTATGTTTTCCTTGTCTACTTCCTGGAGTTGTTGATCTTTCCAATGAAAGGAGGAAGAATTAATAATCACTTAGCCATGGTCGCCAGGATCTTAATGGATGGTATTAAAAGACAAACGTATACTATCATCCCAATGATATTAGATGAGATGTACCGCACTCTAGATCGGTGCAAGCAGGGATTCAGACACTTTGAGGGTTGTAATCTATTGCTACAGGTCTGGCTGCTGGAACACTTTCAGAGGGGTCGGTATCGTTAACCGCTTCTACGAAGGCCACTAAATGACTACATAGCCAACCATCACCCAAAGAAAATGACGTTTATTCTAGACAAGTTTGCAAATCCTGGAAATGTTGTAAGTTGGGTGTGTTGCTTCAACAATCTGACAGAAGAGCAGGTGCATTGGATGTTTGAATGGTTTCCTAGTAGTGAGTTCATCATCAGATCGAAGGGGACTACTCACTTGGTGTTGATCGGGCTGCGAGGTATCTACCCTTATGCTCCTATAAGGGTAATGAGACAAGCTGGAAGAAAACAAGTCATACCTCGGGTTTCCAATATGGTCCAGTACAAGGCATATTTCAAGGGAGATGTCATTCTGTTCAAGTACGAAGCACAACACATGTGGAACCAAAAGATCATTGTGGAAGGAGAAACTATTGAGCCAGACAGGTATAACGACGGTCATATGTACTACTATCTATCATGGCTGGAAGACGACGTAGCGAGGTACGTCAAGCCAGGAGTCAATCTGAAGGATAGGATCATAAATGAAGTGGTTGAGGCACAAGTTAAGTATAAGAGGCTACGCAAAAGGGTGTTCGAGTCCGAAGCTAAACATCTGGAGCAGCACAAAGTGAACATGGAGGCTATAAGGGAATGGAAGGAGATTGCCACTAAGTCAACAGAAATATTGGAATACTTGGAACAAGGACTGATGGAGCTAGAAGTGAAGATGAGAAAGAGACTCTCGGATTATCAAGGCATGGATGACGATGAAGGAGAAAATATGGCAAAAACTTATTTACTGTTGGATATGCGCGATCTGGGAAACCTGATTGGCAGGGTCAAAAGAGCCAAACATGGAGAAGATCCTTTAGGGATCCAATAGATTAGGAGGTGATGTTCTTTATTGCTTTCTAGCTTAGATTAGATTTCGATGTAGTAAGGCTAAATGCTATTAGTGACTTTATTATTATTATTGTCGATTTAGTGAAAGTTTGTTTTGGCTCATTTTCGCATTAATGAAATGAAGAAAATGTTGGCACCAATTTTCTCCAAGTCTATGTGTCGTTTAGGCCTACCTCGGGCACAATGGGTTCCCCAAACTAGGACGTGAATTATTGAATGACTTTGTGAAACATGTTTAAATATTGCGAACACTCTTTTATTTCACCTTACTTATTTGGTTATCTTTTGCTTTTTCTTTCTTTTTGATTACTCTCGTTCCCAAAGGTTGGTTCGTGCATACTGGCATCATCAACATACTACACTAGATCCAGAGGCCCTCCACCACCTCCTCCATTGAGCGACCCGAAAAGCAAAAGCAAGGGCAAAGGGAAAATGGAAGATTTAAGTGGTATCCGGAAAGACAACACCGTTGTGGCGGAAAATGTTAAAACTTTAGATGGCAGAAGTACTCCGGGGCAGAATGAGTTGGTCTTATGTTTGGAGCAGAAAATCTTGGAACTACAGGGCGAGCTTGAGCAGGTCCGAAATCTGGCAAACCTTTCCCTTACTCTTAAAATTCCCGACATCAACCAGCAATATTCGACTACCCAGAACCAAACACCACCACAAAATGCACAAAATCAGAATCCACCACCCATAGTTCTGAATCCTCCCGCACAACACTAGTATCATAATCCCGCACCTCCCCAGAACCTTAACCCACCACCAGTGCAAACCCCTCAACAACATCACCATCATCCAGTTTAATACCCGCAAACCACTACTTATCACACTCCCCAAAATGCACCACAACCTACTCCCGATCCCCAAAACTCAACCAACGACCACCCGTATGCCCAAGTTCCAGGAACTCATCAAAGTAATCTGATATATGTGGAAACCTTACCCCATACCCCGCAGCAAACCCTATACATACCCGAACCAACTGAGAAAGGCCTTCTCATTAGAAACATGGCAAAGTAACTCAAGAAGCTCACAGGGAGAGTCTAGAGTGTTGAAGGTGGGAAAGGCGTTGAAGGTCTAAACTATGAGGACATGTGTATTCAGCCGGATGTGGAACTGTTGGAGGGTTACAAACCTCCCAAGCTCCAAATATTTGATGGTATTGGTGATCCGAAGGTGCATCTGAGAACATACTGCGATAAGCTTGTAGGAGTGGGTAAGAATGAACAAATCCGCATGAAACTATTCATGCAAAGCCTTACAGGAGACGTTGTCTTGGTATATCAGTCAAAACCCAAAGAAGTGGGTTAATTGGGTGAGTATGGCATCAGACTACATGGACAAATTTAGGTTCAATACAGAGAATGCGCCAGACGTTTTCTATATTCAAAACCTTAAGAAGAAGCTGACAGAAACCTTCTGCGAGTATGTTACTCGTTGGAGGTCAAAGGCCGAAAAGGTAAGGCCAGCACTTGAAGAAGAACAAATGAACAAGTTCTTTGTTAGAGATTAAGATCCACAGTATTACGAAAGGTTGATGGTCATCGAAAATCACAAGTTCTCCGATATCATCAAATTAGGGGAAAGAATAGAAGAAGGAATCAAAAAATGGGATGGTAACTAGTTTCGAGGCACTGCAAGCCATGAATAAAGACTTGCAATCAGGAGGTATCTCAAAGAAGAAAGAAGTGGGTGCCGTGATGGTAGCCCATGGCCCTAAGTCTCCCCTCACATACCAAACGCCTTCACCCACACCACCAAAATACCAATACCATGCCCCCACATGCCACACCTACAACACTCAACCTGCATATTACCATTCACCTCCACCAGCCCACCAAAACTACCCAAAGCCACGTCCAAATTTCGATCGCAGACCACCTAGATAATACACCCCAATTGTTGAACCCATAGCCCAACTGTATGAGAGACTGAAGGTCACCGATTATGTCACCCCTATTCCTGCTGTTGTTGTGGAAAATCTCTCCCAATAGATCAACCCCAATAAAATATGTGCTTATCATTCAGGCATGAAAGGTCATACCATTAAAGAATGCCGCACGTTGAAAGATAAGATTCAGATGCCAATTGACACTAAGGTTATACAAGCAAAGGAAGCTACACCAAATGTTCGCAACAACCCTCTCCCGAATCATACAGGTGAGGGAGTGCACGTGATAGAAACTGATGAGGAGTGGGATCAGGAAGGTTCCATTGGACTCATTCGAGAGGGAGACGCTCCTAAAGCATCTCTTGTCTTGGTACAAACTCAGGTGCCATTTGAAGTTGAGGTAGCTACACCCTTCACTGTAATGGTAGCTCCCATACTATCTTACAAGTCTGATGTTGTCCTGTGGGATTATGTTGCGGAAGCAAGAAGAAAAGGAAAAGCCAAAATGGAAGAAACAGGTGTCGCGCAAGGTATGACCAGAACTGGCAGAATTTACACACATGAGAATCTGGGAGGAACGAGCAAGGAAGTTGCACCTAAGCCGCCTATTGTTGAGACTGGCACTAACGATCTTTGGAGGAATATACAAGCAAGAGAGTACTCTGTTGTTGACCACCTGAACAAGACTCCTGCTCAGATATCCATCTTATCACTATTGCAAAACTCAGACGTGCACAGGAATGCTTTGATGAAGGTGTTAAGTGAAGCTTATGTACCCGCCGACATCACTAGTGGAGAGATGGATAACATGGTTGGACAAGTATTGTAGGGCCACAAAATCACTTTTCATGAAAATGAGTTACCACCAGAAGGACTGAGTTACAACTGGGCATTGCACATCACAGTGCAATTCGAGGACAAGTTCATCGCCAGGGTCTTGATAGATGGAGGTTCGAGTCTGAACATATGCCCACTGACCACTCTAAAGAGATAGGGTAATGGCATGCATGAGATATGAATGGAAGGCATGAATGTGAAGGCGTTTGATGGATCTCAGAGAGCCACTATAGGAGAAATCAACCTCGATCTATTGATGGGTCCGACTTGGTTTGATGTTGAGTTCCAAGTGCTAGATATTTTTGCTACTTACAATCTAATGTTCGTATGGCCATGGATATATGCAACCGGGGCAGTGGCTTCAACTTTGCACCAGGTTGTGAAGTTCGAGTGGAATCATCAGGAGG
>AWOL01S0041714.1:0-13764 GCA_000715115.1 Nicotiana otophora | reverse complement strand
TGTATTTCCCCCTCTCAAGTACTTGATGTATACGCCCTCGTGAGTCTTCTTCCCTATATTTCAGCGAGCTTAATTCTACACAATATATTTACCCAATCAGCTCACGTATATGGTAATTATAATTACACTACATTCTTATAACAAGCAATGTAAAATTCCTATAGAATATCTGGCACATTTGTAATAGTTACATCTAAGTTTCAATGATGACAATTGTGCAAAACTAAATCCTATCTATATTAATTGTAGGAATCAAGACATCAACAGAAGAAAATGGAATCAAATCAAATCAAATGAGACGATGCCTGGACAAAAAGAAAACTGAATCACAGAAGATTCAGCAGAAACTCAAGCCAAGAAGACCAAGAAGGACGAAAGGAAGGACGAAAGTAATAGGAAACAACTTGAGTGGGAAGCATATCATAGTAGGAGACAATTAAAAGTGCTGCTCCTTTATTTGATAAAACATGAAGCACTCCTTTGGATTAATTAATCCACTCCACGGAGACAAATTGAAATGCTGCCCATCTCCTCAATAAAGCATGGAGCATTTCGATATGGAACAAGAGCACTCTTTGGAATAATAAATCTAGCCCATCTCTCTTGAAGAGATCAAAGACACCTTTCTCGAAATACCAATACACAACAATACTCGCCTATAAGAACACTGGCAAGCTCAAGGATTGAAGGCACGCAACTACAAACACTGTCTTCTTAGTCTCTCTAGTTCTCAATACAAGCACTGTTTTCTTAAGTTTACAAGTGTCATAAAATATAGAAAGAGTTAGAACACAAAAGAGAGTTGTGTCAACATCCAGAAATTATTGTTGCTAAACATCGTTGGTGGTGAACGAGCTAAAACCATCACTATTGTAATTCTTTCTCAAGATCTAAGAGAACCCTTGTGACCCAAGGAAAACTGGACGTAAGTACCACACCGGTACCGAACCAGTATAANAGAAGATTCAGCAGAAACTCAAGCCAAGAAGACCAAGAAGGACAAAAGGAAGGACGAAAGTAATAGGAAACAACTTAGAGTGGGAAGCATATCATAGTAGGAGACAATTGAGAGTGCTGCTCCTTTATTTGATAAAACATGAAGCACTCCTTTGGATTAATTAATCCACTCCACGGAGACAAATTGAAATGCTGCCCATCTCCTCAATAAAGCATGGAGCATTTCGGTATGGAACAAGAGCACTCTTTGGAATAATAAATCTAGCCCATCTCTCTTGAAGAGATCAAAGACACCTTTCTCGAAATACCAATACACAACAATACTCGCCTATAAGAACACTGGCAAGCTCAAGGATTGAAGGCATGCAACTACAAACACTGTCTTCTTAGTCTCTCTAGTTCTCAATACAAGCACTGTTTTCTTAAGTTTACAAGTGTCATAAAATATAGAAAGAGTTAGAACACAAAAGAGAGTTGTGTCAACATCCAGAAATTATTGTTGCTAAACATCGTTGGTGGTGAACGAGCTAAAACCATCACTATTATAATTCTTTCTCAAGATCTAAGAGAACCCTTGTGACCCAAGGGAAACTGGACGTAAGTACCACACCGGTACCGAACCAGTATAAAAACTGATGCG
The DNA here is from genome assembly GCA_000715115.1 of Nicotiana otophora. Classification (NCBI taxonomy): domain Eukaryota; kingdom Viridiplantae; phylum Streptophyta; class Magnoliopsida; order Solanales; family Solanaceae; genus Nicotiana; species Nicotiana otophora. The sequence goes on along the minus strand of AWOL01S0041714.1, from coordinate 12,167 downwards.
TCATGTTTTACTTTAAATTCATTGTATTCATCCTTATTCTATTCGTGTGTTGTACGAAAACTAGTCGACTAAACTCAAACTTAGTTAACTAAGTTTTAATAGTCCACAATTCATTCCTCCCTCTTGTACTTTCAATTGGTATCAGAGCGAGGCTCACTAACTTTGTTTAACAACTAGTGAGGAAAAGATCATGGGATCAAATACAGTCGTCGGTGCATTATTTCAAGAAGGAACCTTTCAAGTACGACCTCCGTATTTCAACAGATAACATTTCAACATTTTTCTCATTGAAAAGTTCGTATGGAAACATACACTATGTCATATGACATCAAAGTTTGGCGTGTTATCAAAAAGGAAAATTTTTCAATTCCGCCAAAGAAAGATGCGGATTGTCAAGTCATTGTATCAACTGATCCACTTGAATTAGATGATTACACTGATGAACAAACTGTTGCTATAACTGTTAATGCCAAAGAAAACAATCTACTGTATAATGCTATCAATGGAGAAGAGTATGAAAAGATTTCAAGCTGTAAAATTGTCAAGAAAATGTGAGATAAATTGGAGATCACATATGAAGGAACCAACAAGGTGAAAGAAACAAGGATCAATCTTCTAGTTCATGACTATGAGCTATTTCAAATGAAGGATAAAGAATCAGTGGAAGAAATGTTCACCAGGTTTAGCAAAATTCTTGGAGATCTAAAATTCTTTGGTAGATCAATAAAGAGCCGAGAACAGGTCAGAAAAATCCTTAGAATTCTGCCCACAATTTGGCAGCCCAAGGTTATTGCTCTGGAATGTCAGGACCTTGACAAAATATCTTATAATGAACTTAGAGGTGATCTAATTTCCTTTGAGAAAACTCAATTGGACATGCAAATTCAACAAGAAAAGAAAAAAATTGTAGCCTTTAAAGCAACCGTGGCTGAGCTAGAAAATGAAGAGGAAGAGGAAGAAGAAGAACAGGATGAAAACATAGCCATGCTTTCCTAAGTTGTAGCAAGCATGATAAGGAAGAACAGAAATAGCAGAAGAGGGAAATCAAACTTCAGAAAAGGAAGGACAAATAATGAAAATGATAAAAATGATGGAAGATGCTATGAATGTGGAAAATATGGACACATTCAAGCTGATTGTCGTGTACCGAAGAAGAAACTCAGCAGAAACTTTCAAAAGTTAAAGTCTTTTGGAGCCTGGAGTGATAAAGAAGAGTCTGACCATGAAGAAATTGCAAATATGTATTTCATGGCCATAAAAGAAGATAGCAATGGGGACTCAGGAGAGCTTGGGCTCATGAAAAATGAAGGAGCAGATGAAGAAGAAGACTCAGGTGAACTTGGTCTTATGGCAGTCGAGGGAACTAGTGCGGTACGTCTTCCTACATGTTCCAACTGTTATGAACTTCAAAAATTTGTTGATATTGCTCTTGCAGATATTGAAAGAGTTTTAAATGAACTCAGAAAAATCCAAAGAGAAAAAACGGACTGGGCCTTGAAACTGGAAGTTTGTGAAATTGAGCATGACATGCTTCAAGATGAAGTAAATGAACTTCAACTTTAACTGAATAGATTACAAAGATCCACTAGTCATAGTTCCGTCAAATCAAATCAGACAACACCTCATAACTCTTTGATTAGAACTAGAAACTCTCATGCATGCTCTTATTGTGGTAAAAATGATCACAACATTAACCAATGCAGGAACAAAATCAGAATAGAAAAAGGCTCTAAAAATACCAATAATCCATCGTGTTTTTATTGTGGAAAACATGGTCACACTTCTAACCATTGCAAGTTCAAGGACAATAGGAGATGGCTCTGGCAACCTAAATCCTCTAGTCAAGCTAACACTCAAAAATCTAACCATTCAGGACCCAAGCAGGCTTGGGTACCTAAAAACAAATAATCTTGTTTTGAAGGAACACCGCAAGATGAATCAAAAAGGAAAATGGTATCTTGACAGTGCGTGTTCCAAACATATGACTGGTGATAAACAATTGTTCAAAACAGTCACCAAACTAGATGGAGTAACAATTACCTTTGGAAATAAATCAAAAGGAAACGTAATTGGAGTTAAAAAAGTTGCTCTAAGCTCAACATGTGATGTGGATGAAGTATACATAGATGATAAGCTCGGTTGTAATCTTCTAAGTATCAGTCAACTATGTGACAATGACTATGGGGTTCATTTTAAGAAACATGGCTAGTTTATAGAAGACAAATCAGGTAAAGTTATTCTCTCAGGGAATAAAGATAGGAATGTCTATACTATCAGTAATATAGATAGTCTTGGTAATCAAATTTGTCTTGTTTATGTGATTGATGACCTTTGGGTTTGGTATAGAAAGTTTGGACATGCTAGCATGCATACTATTTTAAAACTTTCTAAACATGTTCTTGTCATTGGTCTTCCAAAGCTAGATTTTTCAAAAGATCATATTTGTGTTGCATGTCAATTAGAAAAACAAACTCGCTCATCAATCAAAATAAAAAATATTATTTCTATTACTAAACCACTTAAACTATTGCATATGAATTTGTTTGGTCCAACTAGAACTGCTAGTATAAGTGGTAGAAAATATGCTTTTATCATTGTGGTCTCGATTTACGTGAGTTATTTTTCTAAGTTATAAAGATGAAGCCCTAAAAAATTTTGAAGTTTTATGTAAGAAGGTCCAATATGAAAAAGGATACTACATTTCCACTATCAGAAGTGATAACGGAGGAGAATTTGAAAGCAGAACCTTTGAAAACTTTTGCAATGACCAAGGAATCTCTCACAACTTCTCTTCACCAAGATCCCCTCAACAAAATGGAGTGGTGGAACATAAAAATAGAACATTACAGGACATGGCAAGAACCATGATTGTGAAAAACTCTCTACCTCACCATTTCTGGGCAGAAGCTGTAAGCACAACATGTCATATTATCAACAGGTGTTTAATTCGACCCATTCTTAAAAAGACTTCATATGAGCTATGGAATGATAAAAACCCCAACATTAGTTACTTTCATCCTTTTGGATGCAAATGCTTCATTCACAATAATGGAAAGGATAATTTGGGTAAGTTTGATCCAAAAAGCGACGAAGGTATATTCCTTGGATATTCCCCCTCAAGTAGAGCATATAGAATTTACAATAAAATAACCTTATGCATTGAAGAATCAATTCATGTTATTTTTTTTTTTTATATTAACCCTCGCTCAAGGAATGAAAAACTTTCTGAAGATGAGGAAATTTCTATTGTTCCAAAGTCTGTTATTGTAGGAAAAGACTGTCAAAAGGAGTCAATATTCATCGAAATTAGTCAACTGAGGAACATAATGAAATCCAAGAATCTTCTTCAATAGAATAATCGACTACTGAGGAAAGGGAACCAACCACAAATATTCCAAATGAATGGAAAAGTGAACCTGGATATCCTTACAAATTCATTATTGAAAATCCACAGGAAGGAATCACTACCAGAAGATCTCAAAAACTCAACTCTCACATGACTCTAATTTCTCAACTTGAGCCAAAGAAAGTGGATGAAGCACTAAAAGACGTTTACTGGATCAAAGCAATGAAAGATGAACTTGATCAATTTGAAAGAAATAAAGTGTGAAATATTGATCCAAAACCTTCAAGTACTTCTATTGTAGGAACCAAACGGGTTTACAAAAATAAGCTAAATGAATCCGGACTAGTGGTACGAAATAAAGCACAGCTTGTTGCGCAAGGTTATTCTCAGCAAGAAGGAATTGACTACGATGAAACATTCACACCTGTAGCAAGATTAGAATCTATTCGAATATTACTTACCTTTGTTGCTCATAAAGAATTCAAACTATTCTAAATGGATGTAAAAGTGTATTTTTAAATGGATACATCTCTGAAGAAGTTTACATAAAGCAACCTCCCTGATTTGTAAATGATACTCTCCCAGATCATATATACAAGTTGACTAAAGCTCTATACGGACTCAAGCAAGCTCCCCGAGCCTGCTATGAAAGATTAAGTTCCTTCTTTCTAAATCAAGGTTTCAAACGAGGTAATATCGATACAACTATGTTTATTAAGTGCTCAAATTCAGTTAATCTTATTACTCAAATTTATATTGACGATATTATTTTTGGAAATCCTAGCTCTGTTCTATGTGAAGAATTTGCTCAGTCTATAAAAGGAGAATTTAAAATGAGTATGATGGGAGAGCTAACTTACTTTCTTGGACTACAAATCAAAAAATCTCTCAAAGGGATCTTTATCAGTCAAACCAAGTACATCAATGAGCTTATAAAGAAATTTGGCATGGAGAACGCAAAGCCCATTGGGACTCCAATGAGTCCAACAACTACACTTGATGAAAATAATAATGGAAAAAGTGTTGATGAAACTATGTATAGAGGAATGATTGGATCCTTATTATATCTCACTGCCAGTCGACCAGATATAATGTTCAGTGTGTGTAAATGTGCAAGGTTTCAGTCAGCTCCAAAGGAATCCCATCTTACTACCGTTAAACATATTATAAGATATTTTATTGGGACCTTTGAATTAGGATTATGGTATGTTCACTCTAACAATTTTTTCTTGAAAGGTTTTTCAGATTCAGATTTTGAAGGTGATAAGATCGACAGAAAAAGTACTAGTGGCACATGCCAACTTTTGGGAAATGCATTAGTTTCCTGTCATAGCAAGAAACAAAATTGTGTTGCCCTGTCAATAACTGAACCAGAATATTTAGCTGTTGAAAGTTGCTGTACACGAGTTCTTTGGATCATGCATCAACGTTTAGACTATGATTTATCTCTTACCTCTACTCCTATATTTTGTGATAATACTAGTGCTATATGTTTGGCAAAACATTCTGTGCATCACTCCAGAGCAAAGCATATAGAAATCAAGCATTATTTTATCCGTGATCATATTGCTAAAGGTGATATTGTATTAGTATTCATTAGTACTGAATCTCAACTTGATGATATTTTTACATAACCTCTTTTAGAAGAAAAATTTTGTCTACTACAAAAACATATTGGCATTATGTCTGTTATATAAAACAAATATTTTGTATATGTTTAAACTATTTTATTTTCTTTCTTATGTGTGTTTAATTTTACTTTGATGTAAGTGTAATTATTACACCTCCATCAGTACCGTCAAAACATCTCCTCAGAAGAGTCACTTCTTTTTGAATCCGTTCTTTCCTTTAACTAATGCAACCCTTCAACCTTCCCAACGTCTAGATAAGAACCCTCTTCTCTCCCTATCCAAAGAAACCCTCACCATGGTGAAAAGAAACCTCTAATTTTTCACTGCCACTAGAAGAAGCAGAAGGTTAAAGAAAACCCTCAACCCTGAAGAAACTGTAGACTTGAAATCATCCATCGACTCAGATTTCCTCAAGACCGACAATGAAAGCAGTAAATCTTCTGAGGACCTTCCCATTAGCCAGAAAAAGGCAGGAAAGAGGCCCATGGAGCAAACCCCTAAAAAATCAGCATGCAAGAAAGGAAAAGTGAAGAGTACAAAATTTGGGCCAGAGGACAAATTAATCTTCTATGGACCAAGTGAGAAATCAAGATTTGAGTCCTATAAGTCGAAATCTATGGCTTATGGATGCACTATAAGTCTCTCTCTTTTAAAAAATTTGCACTGTGATGTGATTGCTGTTTTTGATTTTCAACGACTTTCCTCTCTGTTCGATACTATTGGGAGCTCCGTGTATGAAGAGCCTGTGAGAATGTTATACGCAAATTTATTTGTGAATGATAAAGATGACTTGGAGTCCATGGTTCTAGGCACTCGAGTTGTTCTTGACGCTTATCAATTTAAGAAGATTTTTTCTGCTAAGTTTAACGGGCATGAGGTTTTTGTGCAAAATTCCTGGCCAAAAGATTTTGAAGTTTTCCTAGAAGAAGCAAAAACCTTCATGTCTGATAATCCTCCCGACATTGGTCCTAAAAATTTAAAGTTTGAACACCGGGTTTTGGCCCACATGATAGCCACTACTTTACTTCCTAAAACTTGGTCCCTCAGCACTTTGTCTACCAGAGATATCCTTGTTCTTTACTGTCTAGTGAACGACAAAAGACTCAACTGATTTGTATGGATTCGTCAATATATGCTTGAGAGTATCATGGATATATCCTCTTCTGCTGCTTGTCTACCCTATGGCCTTCTTATCTCATATATTCTTGGAGTAATGAAGGTTGATTTGGCACCTTTCACACCCAAGCATATTACCAGTACCTATGACAAGAAAGCCTTCTCTATGATGGGTTACACTTTAAGTGATGATGGATGGGTCAAGCGCGCCAAAGTTGAAAGTGTCCCAGCGCAAGTTGAAGCTCCCACTGAACCTCCAGAGTCTCAGTCAACTGCATATCTAGATAGTGTAAAATTTATGCTCGTTGAGATGAAAGAGCAGGTAGACAAAATCAGGGAAGTCACCAAGGAAACAGGTACAGATGTGGCAAAGATTAGGATGAATATGGGAGCCACACGGAGACAAGGAACCAGGGCATTTAACTCCAAGACAGAAAAAATGGACAAGCTCGTCAAAGTTGTTGAAACCTCCTATGACTCCTTTTGTACCAAAGTGATCAATACCTTCAAGTACTTCCTGAGGAGAAATTAAGGCGTGTTTGTGTGTGTTAAAAATAATCTTTTTTGTGCTTGCTTTTGTTTTTAGACTTATTTTTGTATTGGTGTGTATGAATCATCACTCTATGCCTCCGCTGAAGGCATTACTTATGCTGCCCTAACTAGTATGCATATTATCTATATATTATTTCCTATGTTGTAATATAACATACAAATACTTAAGTCTTCTAACTATCACACAACAATACTCGCCTATAAGAACACTAGCAAGCTCAAGTATTGAAGGCACGCAACTACAAATACTGTCTTCTAAGTCTCTCTAGTTCTCAATACAAGCACTGTATTCTTAAGTCTACAAGTGTCATAAAAGATAGAAAGAGTTAGAACACAAAAGAGAGTTGTGTCAACATCCAGAAATTATTATTGCTAAACGATGTTGGTGGTGAACGAGCTAAAACCATCACTGTTGTAATTCTTTATCAAGATCTAAGAGAACCCTTGTGACCCAAGAAAAACTGGGCGTAAGTACCATACCGGTAACGAACCTGTATAAAAACTGTTGTGTCATGTTTTACTTTAAATTCATTGTATTCATCCTTACCCTATTCGCGTGCTGTATGAAAACTAATCGACTAAACTCAAACTTAGTTAACTAAGTTTTAATATTCCACAATTCACCCCACCTCTTGTGCTTTCAGTAATTGCTGAAATTCTGTACTCCATATGTGAAGATCCTGTTTATTCTTTGGCCACTAATATCTACGTTTTGATGACACATATACCACTCACTACATCACACTCAATTCAGGACAAATTATTTTCTTTTTATGCCAATGTATGGCTATATCTATGATACAGTCGACAAGTCATCAGACATATTGTAAGAAATGTCACTTGAGATGGAAGCTGAAGTGCTTGACGTGGTGCACCTTACATATCTAATAACCCCAGAATCCATCTACCATCTTCGTCTGGGGTTAGCATCTTGGCCTCGAAGCCTCAGTCATCTAAATGGTATTTCTGGTTAATGTGGACTGTCAAACTATGGTCAATAATGATTTCTTGGATTTATGGGCACACATTTATTGTCGAGAGAAATTTGTTCAAGAATCTCAAATTACAAACTTGGGCTATCCCAAAGTATCGCATACAAGTAAGTAATGAAATATCATTCAAGATTGTTTCATATTTTCGATCCGCTGTTACAAAGATTATTCGGCATGATTCTTGATTGTGTTGCAGTACTTTATGAAATGGCGAAGAGATACTATTAACAAGTTGATTGAGGAAGCAATCATGGAAGCAGATCAGATAGGCATAAAAGTTTTGAGCCTTGGACTCTTAAATCAGGCAAGTCAAAGTATGTCTAAAAAGTCTAATAATACTCATCCTTACTTTATCTATGAGAAACGTGCGTGACATATTCTTAACTAGTAATTTTGTTGCAAGCTTCTGCAAAATTTTATGTAAGCTATCATAAAATTGTTGTTATGGAGAAAAAGAATTAAAGAAAATTCACCCCTCACCCGATATCACGGTTTGTATGCTTTTTTATACGAATGTAACTTTCTAGGAAGAAAAGCTGAATAGCAATGGTGAACTTTACATAAGGAGAAATCCTCAGCTGAAAGTGAAGGTGATAGATGGAAGTAGCGTGGCTGTTGCTGTGGTCATAAACTCCATTCCTAAGGGAACTTCCCAAGTTGTCCTTCGCGGCCATTTATCCAAAGTTGCTTACTCCATTGCCTTAGCCTTGTGCAAAGGAGGAATTGATGTATATTTGATTATTAATCTACTCAACAATATTTGTTTTCCTTTCTCTTATTTTGAATGTAATTTTTGTGTATATTGTTGTCATGTTAGACGAAGAGGAGTACAAGAGACTTAACACAAAGCTAACACCCGAGGCTGCGTCTAAGTTGGTCATGTTGAAATCTTATAATGTTTCAAAGGTACGTGTTTACCCGAAAAACGGATAGAGTTGAATTTATACGTAATTCTAAAGATACGTGATATAACTTGGTACAAATTGGAAAAATAAATAAAAATATATCGAATTTTAACTGTAAAAAGAATGAATAAAAACCCAAATGGAATAAAGAGTGATTGATAGGAGAACAGGATGAATCAATATCAAAGTCAAAAAAAGGATAATGTTTGCTAGATGTTATGTAAATCTCAATGTGTGAATGAATGAATGTCCCTTTGTACAGATGATAACCACTCTTAATATAGTGAGAGAATCCTACTTTAGATATAATTAAAAATACAGAATGGGGATCCCATGATAGATAAATTAATAAGCTTTTCCTTAATTCAAGCCGTGATTTCTGCCGAGATTCTATCCCCAAATGCGGTTATAACGGCTTTTTTGTTCTTTGGCTCGGTCTCGATCTTGGTCGGTCTCGGTATCGATCGGTCTCTGGGTCTCGAGCTCGACCTTCCAACTTCACATCATAACTCGATATTATAATAATGAACCTCGATCCATCATGCTCCAATCTTGATTAGTTACACGAAGGGCAAACTCGGTTTTGACTGTATACAAATAGTCCCCTCGTTTCTCGGAAAGAAGGTTGCGAGAAACGATATGATCTTTCAACCTCCGACTAGATGAATACTGACGTCTGCGATGAGCCCGATTATGACGTATGTGACAAACATCCAGTCGGTCCAGTTACCAAGGTATTAAATACGCGTCAGTCGATGGTCGGCCACTGCCAATTTTGAACCGTACTGTGAAATCTATAAATAGCCCCCTTCTTCATTATTTCAAACTTTTACCTTCAAATCGTTTTCATTCCAATCTTCACAGTTCTTCGCCTTCCCAAAGCTCCCTATTTCCAGGTTTTGGAATTTCTTTGCTTGTTCTTCTCAAAGCACCAAATACTTTAATCTCCTTTCTTATTTGTTCACAAAAATTTAGATGGCAAAAATATCTAAAACCGTTCCGCAGAAAGAGGCTGCTTCCTCATCTCGGCCGGCCGGTGAGAAAACAGTGGTGGAGCCACGCCTTGAAGAACTTGTTCTCGAGGGGTGCGTTATTGATTCCGACTTTAAGGTCGAGAAACCCTCATCGGTTGCTGGTTGATGTGAGCTAGTATCGAGATATATATGCTCGATACCAAAAATTCTTCTTGATCTGGTGAAAAACGACTGCAATTGGGAAAACAAAGAGGTTGTGATACCGACACCGGAGGAGGCGATCACTACCCACGTAGAAGGGTATCTGAGTGTTTACACTTATCCTTTCATGCTGGTCCTCTCGATTCATTTATCGTCAATTTTTGCAAGAAATACCAGGTGACCTTCGGTCAAATTTACCCTTCTTTCTGGAGGATTGTGATACTGCTTCGTTTCTTTGTGAGCAAAATCAACGGGCTTCCCTTCACCCTTGACCACTTCGTAAGATTATATAGCACTCGACTTTACTGAGGTGGGCTGATAAAGCTTCAATGCTGGGCCACTAAGGCGTTCACCTCGAGCATAGATGAAGATAGAGATCGGGGTTGGATGGGCCGGTTCGTTCGAGTGAAGACCTTAGACCCAATCCCGGCTGAGAGTATACCATTTCCCGAGAAATGGAATATGAATCGTAAGTATGATCCCGTTTTTAGTTTTTGTTGTTTTTACTTCTTCATCTTTTCTTATCAGTGTTTTTCTTGATGCAGCCGTTGCTTGAATGTCGGGTGCGGTTCCCCACCTCAAGAACTGGGTCAAGAGACTGTTTCGACATCAACATACGCCGAGCGCACGCGGCGCAATTTGTCAAAGGGTCGGTGGGAGGCTCATACTCATAGTAAGCCTTCTTCTTGGCTTACCGATTTGCCTATCGTTCAAGCATTTTTTCTCAAGTATGTGTTTATTTACTTTCTCCTTTTGTAGGTCTCAGAAAGGATGCGGTTATGAGACACTCGCTCGGAGATGAAGAGGATTTACTGCCTATCTCGAAATCGGCAATAGAGATTAAGAGAAAAAAGGCCTCGAACCCCGATTGTCAAAAACCAAAGAAGAGAGCGGCCTGTAAACCCAGAGGAACACAATCCCATTGACTATGGAGTCAGTCCTGAGTCTAAGGGATGAAGAAGAAGAAGAAGAAGAAGAAGAAGAAGAAGAAGAAGGTGACTCTGGGCTGGTGGCCCGTGCACGAGCTAGCACCGATATTCAAAAAATTTCGGTACCGGTGGAAGTTGATATTGCTCCGTCCAGGCTTGATGAGGTTGGGAAGGAGACTTCGACCCAAGTTCTCGAGCCGAGGGGGACCGAGGATATTTTACCTCGGGGCAAAGAGACCGTCGAAGAGGCGGTGGATGCCGGTATAGGAACTGAGCTTGAGGATCCCCAAGACGGAGGCTGCGCCCCGAAAAACCTACTTAGGTCAATAGAGATCGGGGATTCCCCCTCGTTTCCTTCATTTTGCAGTCGATGATACGTGACGCTCAGGCCATGGAGGCCTATCACGGGGAAGGAGCCCATAAAGATGTAGACCCTTTTCGTGGTTATTTTGTCGGGGTAGAAGATGTCACCGGTCTTGGTGACTCAGAGGCTCCAAATAAGAGCTCGAGTGAGGTGGGAGTGTCATATCTTTTCAAAGAAGCTCAATAGGCCCTAAAACGGGTAAGTTCATATTTTCTCTTTGTCGATTTTCATACTTGTATTTTTATTTCCTTGTATAATTCCTTTTTTCTATTCTTGTAGGCTTCTGCGCTTCATCACGAGGCATTCCTCCGATCCCGAGGGGAGCTGAGCCGGTACGAAGCCTAAATATGAAAGCTTATTGAGGAGAGACATGCCTTCAAGCTTCTCAGTGAGAAGAGAGAAAGAGAAGCAAAAGGACCTCGGGCTGAGCTAGAAGCAGCTCAGAAAGAACAAGCCGATCTGACCGAGCAGGTAAAAAGAAATTTTGAAGTTATTGTCACTGACTCGGGCGTGATGGCTAACAGTTCAATTCCATAGGTCTAGCAAAATTTCAACTTTATTAGGAAGCTTCGTGTTGAAGTGGACAAAGTGAAAGAAGAGGCCGAGGAGCGGAAAAAAAACATGGACCTCCTTGCCTCAGAAAAGGAGGCTGCCCGAGCTCAACTGGCCTCGACTGGGACTCAACTCCGAGGCTTGAAAGAGAAGGCCTTGGTGCAAGCCAAGGAAATCGAGGAGTTCCAGAATTGGTTGGGCTCAACAACTTTTGATCGAGAGAGACTGGCCACAGAACTTGCAGCGACCAAATCGGAGGTCGAAACAGCCATGGCAAATGCTGACGCAATGGTGGCCGTGTACTGGTATGATGTTGGAGCTGCTCAGGTTCGATCAAAGGAGGTTGCCGAAGCTGCTCAGGCTCGAGAAAACTGGGTTGCCGATCATGCTAAATGCCAGTCTCGAAGGGAGACTCTCAAGGAGATCCATGCTCGTGGCTTCGATCTTACAGCCGAGATCGAGAATGCTAAGGAGCTCGAAGCCGAAGCCATAGTGTTGGCCTTTCTTGATGATGATGATGATACCGAGACTATGCGCGGATCTGAAAGCGAAGGGGGCCTCGAGGGCGAAGATACTTCTCCCGGAGAGGACTAAGTCCTTTAGGA
>AWOL01S0041711.1:2463-46110 GCA_000715115.1 Nicotiana otophora | reverse complement strand
AACAACAATCAAGGTAATTGGAGTGGAAGCAATAATCAAGGGAATTGGCATAACAACAATAACCAAGGCAATGGGGGAGGCAACAATCAAGGCGGGTGGAATAACAATCAAAAATCGAGGGTCGAGTTTTCAAAGGCCCCCGATGTATTAACAACCGAGCAATTCACCTCCTTATCCTTCCCATGGTCCTAGTTCTTCCAACAATGAAATGGTGAGAAAATGTTCAAGCAAATGATGGATAAGAATGCCGATTCCCATGCTCAACTTGCTTCACACAACACCTCGATCCATAACTTAGACGTGCAAATGGGACAAATCTCTCAAGCTTTAAATTCTCGTCCTAGGGGGGAACTACCAAGTGACACGATGGTGAAACAAAGGGTGGGAACAATACAGGGCATGCCATGTCCATTACTACAAGAAGTGGAAGGGGCGGGAATGCACCCACCTCAATTCAAAGGCAACTTGTGGATGATGAGCAAGTGATAGAAGAAGAGGAGATCCCAAAAAAGTGGTGCAAGCAAATGATCAAATGATTGCTATTGATGACACCGTGGAAGAGACTCAAGAGGAAGTGAATCCGTCTAGGGATCATGTTATTGACATACCGGAACCGATAGTGCAAAAGGCTAAGGCACCATTGCCTAAGACACCTCCTCCATATCCTCAAAGGCTCGCCAAGTAAAAGGGCGAGAATCAATTCAAAAGGTTCATTGACATGATGAAGAGTCTCTCGATAAATGTGCCATTAGTTGAAGCCTTGGAGCAATTGCCCGGTTATGCAAAGTTTATGAAGGACTTGATAACAAAGAAGCGGCCGATGAATTTTGAAATTATCAAGGTCACCCATCAAGTGAGTGTGATTGTGAATTTGATGGCTCCTAAATTGGAAGATCCCGATGCTTTCACAATCCATTGTACCATTAGAAATGCCGAGTTTGCTAAAACTCTTTGTGATCTTGGGGAAAGTATCAATTTGATTCCCTATTCGGTTTTCAAGACCTTGGGAATTGGGAAACCAAGACCCACATCTATGATATTACAAATGGCCGATCGTACAATGAAGAGACCGTTGGGAGTGATTGAAGATGTATTGGTTCGTGTTGATATGTTCATTCTTCCGGCGGATTTTGTTATTTTTGATTGTGAAGTCGACTATAAGGTGCTGATTATTCTTGGAAGAACTTTCCTTGCCACGGGGAAGGCTCTTGTTTATATGGAAGCCGGAGAACTCATTTTCCGGGTAGGTAATAAAAAGGTGGTGTTCCACCTGTCCAAATCTATGTGGCAACCAAATTGCAATAAAGTGTGTTCTTTCGTGGACTTGGTGACTGATGTGATTGTTGATGATACAAGTGCCACGATTAATGTGGGTGATATGTTGGAGGACGCTTGCTCAACTTTGACGATGACAAGATGGATGGATTCATGGAATATGTGAATTCTTTGCGAGGAATAGGGTCGTACAACTATGCACCCCGGAAACTTTGCTTGGATCTTGAGAATAGAAAAACTCTTCCTACAAAGCCTTCGAGTAAAGAGTCTCCTACCTTGGAGTTTAATCCATTGCCTCCACATTTTAGGTATGAATTTTTTGGCCCTTGTTCTACTTTACCGGTTATTCTTTCCTCTTATTTGACTAACGTGCAGGTTGAATCCACATTGGCGGTGCTCCACAAGACGAATAAGTCTATTGGATTGACTTTGGAGGATATTCGGGGAATAAGCCCCGCATTTTGCATGCACAAGATTAACTTGGAGGTAGATTCCAAGCCATCTATTGAACATCAAAGAAGACTCAACAAAGCAATGCAAGACGTGGTCAAAAAGGAGATTATCAAATGGTTGGATGCTGGGATTGTCTACCCTATTTCCGATAGTTCGTGGACTTCTCCGCTGCAATGTGTACCAAATAAGGGGGGCATAACAGTGGTCACTAATGACAAGAACGAGTTGATTCCCACAAGAACGATGACTGGGTGGAGAGTGTGTATGGACTATCGCAAGTTTAACAAAGTCACGAGGAAGGATCATTTTCCACTTCCCTTCCTTGATCAAATGCTTGATAGGTTGGCCGTCCGTGCTTTATATTGCTTTCTAGATGGATATTCGGGCTAAAACTAAATCCTTATTGCCCTAGAAGATCAAGAGAAAATAATTTTTATCTGTCCTTATGGCACTTTCACTTTCAAGCGGATGCCATTTGACTTATGCAATGTACCGACGACTTTTCAAAGGTTTATGATGGTGATCTTTACGAATATGGTAGAGAACTACCTTGAAGTCTTCAAGGATGACTTCTCGGTAGTCGGAGATTCCTTTGATAATTCCGTGGCAAATTTGGATAGAGTATTGGCAAGGTGTGAAAAAACTAACTTGGTGTTAAATTGGGAGAAATGTTATTTCATGGTCGAGGAAGGCATTGCCCTTGGCCATAAGATTTCAAAGAAAGGCATAGAGGTCGACAAGGTGAAGATAGAGGTAATTTCTAAACTTCCATCTCCAACTTCGGTGATAGGCATGCGAAGCTTCTTGGGTCACGCGGGGTTCTACCTGCGCTTCATAAAGGATTTTTCTAAAGTGGTGAACCCATTATGCAAGCTCTTAGAGAAAGATGATAAGTTTCATGTCAATGATGATTGCATGAGAGCCTTTGAATTGCTAAAGTTCAAGTTGACAACCACTCCCATTATCACCGCTCCTAATTAGAGTATTCCTTTTGAGCTCATGTGCGATGTTAGTGATGTAGCAGTTGGAGCAGTTTTGGAGCAACAAATCAACAAGGTTTTTATCCTATCTACTATGCTAGTAAGACCATGAATGATGCCCAAGTCAATTACACCGTTACAGAGAAAGAGCTCCTTGCCATTATATTTGCAATTAAGAAGTTCCGCCCATACTTGATGGGTGCAAAGGTTATTGTTCATACGTATCATGCGACATTTTGCTATCTTATGAGCAAGAAATATTCAAAAGATTGGTTGATGAGATGGGTGCTATTGTTGCAAGAGTTTGATATTAACATCCAAGATCGAAAAGGGGTGAAAATCAAGTGGCGGACCACTTGTCTCGTTTGGAGAAGGAGGGGAGGCCGCATGATGGCCTTGAAATCAATGACTCCCTCCCCGATGAGCAACGCTTAGCTATTTCAATGAAGGAGGTGCCATGGTTCGCGGATCTAGCAAACTTCATTGTGTGTGGAATCATCCCGGATGATTTCTCTTCAAATCAAAGGAAGAAGCTCAAACGGGATTGTCAAGATTATTATTAGGATGAGCCGTACCTTTTCCAGATTTGTACGGATGGGGTAATTAGAATATCTGTACCGGATGAAGAGCAAAATTTTATTCTTGAGACTTGCCATTCTTCGCCTTATAGTGGTCATCATGGCGGATCAAGAACAGCGGCCAAAGTTCTAAGTTGGGATTTCTATTGGCCCACTCTTTACAAAGATGCAAGTGATATGGTGAAAAGATATGATGAATGCCAATGGGTCGGTGGAATCTCGAATAAGAATGAAATGCCTCTCACTCCCATTTTGGAGATTGATATCTTTGATGTGTGAGGTATTGACTTTATGGTTCCTTTTGTGAGTTCTTGTGGAAACACCTACATCTTGGTCGCGGTTGATTATGTGTCTAAATAGGTTGAGGCCATTTTTCTACCCAACAATGAAGCGAGAAGTGTGGTGGCATTCTTGAAAAAGAATATTTTCACAAGATTTGGTACTCCGCGAGCTATCATAAGCGATGGGGGGTCGCATTTTTGCAACAAGGATTTTGACACTTTACTTGGCAAATATAATGTCACTCATAAAGTTATGACTCCTTATCTTCCACTAGCTAGCAGCCAAGTGGAAGTTTTCAATCGGGAGATAAAGAGTATTTTGTCCAAAACAGTGAATGCTAATCGGACGGATTGGTCAAAGAAGCTTGATGATGCACTATGGGCTTATCAGACTACTTTCAAAACTACTATCGGAATGTCTTCATATCGGTTAGTGTTTGGCAAAGCTTGTCATCTCCCGGTAGAACTTGAGCACAAAGCTATGTGGGCTTTAAAGAAGTTGAATCTTGATTGGGATGCAGCCACTAACTTGCGGGTTGCACATTTGAATGAATTGGATGAGTTTCGGTACCATGCATATGCAAGTTCGTCCTTGTACAAAGAGAAGAGGAAGTACCTTTATGACAAATACATTCAGAACAAGGAGTTCAAGGTGAGCGATCTTGTTTTTTTGTTCAACTCACTGTTGAAGATGTTTCCCGGAAAGCTAAAATCTAAGTGGAGTGGTCCCTTTGAAATTGTGGGTGTGACAACTTTTGGTGCTTTGGACTTGAAGAATAAAAATGATGAGGTATTCCGAGTCAATGGTCACCGGGTGAAGTGTTATTTGGGAAAGGTTGATGATGGCCACGTGGTGGCAGTTATTCATTTCAAATTATGGTAATTTGCGTCGTGATGTTAAATCAGGCGCTTCTTGGGAGGCAACCCATGTTTCTTTTTCTTTTCTTTTCTTCTTTTATAGATAGGTGTTATTTTCATGCTAACTGGATTTGAAGTGTGTTGCAGGGATGACTGTACTTTACAGGAACTGTATCCAGAAAATTGGCTAAGTATGGAAAGAAATGCGAACCGCATGTACATTGTGCGGTCCGCACTGAAAAAGGAAAATACAAACTCTCTGAAGTTTGGTTTGTCAGAGAAATGGCCAAAGTGCGGCCGCACACCAAAATCTGCGGTTCGCAACAAATATCTGCGACAACATCACAAATTCTGTANGGACCGCAGATCAGCAAGGGCTTCTGAGCCCCAAGTAACAAAGTGTGGACCGCAGAAGGAATCCTGCGGCCGCACTCAGCCCTTTGTCCCTCCAGTTAGAACCATTAGTATAAATAGTAAGCTAGGGCTACTACTCATCTTTTTCCCTCTCTAAACTTTTCACAGTGTAAAAAAAATTGAATTTTTGTTTTAATTAGCTGCTCAAAAGCCTAACAATTGTTCATCACTCATCTCGTGTGCAAATTCATTTTTGGTATGCATCATCATCTTAATTAACTTCTTTTAATTTTTAGATTTTTAGCAAATTTTTGAACCATTTGTCTGTGAATCTATTTGAACAATCTTTTGGGGTGAATATGTAGTGGGTAGACTGGTAATTGCTCTAAGGGGAATGGGTGACTTGATTATCATGCTTAATTGTTAAAACCATGTCAAATTTGTGCAAAAATTGGAAATCCTAAAATATCTGATCGATTTTGTTTTGAAATCTACGACCGCACAAAGAATTGTGCGGTCCGCAGACGTTGAGATTAAGGTCTTGGGTCAAGCATGATTCTGTGGTTTCACTGAGAATTGTGCGGACCGCAAAAATCCCATTGCCGCTGTAAAACAGCCCAATCTCTGTCTTCAAAGAGTTGACATTTTGGTGAATCTAATGTGCGACCGCGATAGAAAATGTGCGGACAACATTCTAGTTCTGCGGTCGCACTAATAATAGTGCGAACCGCAGATCCAGTTCTAGGGTTACAATATTAAATGTGCGGCCCGCAATACCCTGCCTGCGGCCGCACTCATAATTGTGCGGACCGCACTCCCCTACCCTGCAAGCATGTTTTACACTATGTGTTCACCGTCTCTCTGGTGTGTCCTTGTATGTTACACTTGAATTACAACTGACACCTACTGTTGCTTGTTACAGAAAATGGTTAGATCTCGAGGCCGAGAAGATACTTCAAAGGGGAGGGGTAAACCTTCCAAAGGCCGAGGCAAAATTACTTTACCCCTCGCCCTCCAAAAGATAATCGCAAAGAAGGTTATAGTCGGCCGCGAAAGAAATGTGGAGCCCTCCGAATCCAGTTCTTATGCCCCATCTAGGGAAGCATCAGAGGGAAACTCAGTTCAAGAGCATCCGACTGTCCAATCAAAGACACCGGGGATATATCAACTCCGGGACGAGCCTTCCACATTACATAGCACCTCCGAGGGTTCGGAGAGTGCCATTCGGGCTTCAGAGCCCTCCTCTACACCTATCCCCGAGGCACCACCGACAACAGTTAATGATATTCTTGATGATGGGCAAGGGGGTGATACTACAATTGCCGACCTTGAGAGGTCGAAGAAGAAATAGGTCTGGGAAGACGAGTTCATCAGTCTAGCTACTTTCACTAGGTTCCGTGGGTGGTGGCCGGTGAGATCGCTCACTTATGAGCGACAGTGCCAAATGAAAGATCTTGAAAAGTATAATCCAGCAGTCTTAAGACAGTTCCGAAAGTGCAATGGGTGGATGTGGTTCACCCAGAATGTAGTGGACGCAAAGGAGTATCTGGTCCAGGAGTTATACGCCAATGTGGCGCACATAAAGAAAGGGACCAAAGTGACCAAAGTGAGGAATCTGAAGGTGCGGTTTGACCAGCACACGTTGAACTCCTACTTGGGGTTTGAGTATGTTGAGCCTGCACAGTACTTGGAAAAGCTGGCGATGGGAGATGCAGCTCGCCCATGGCTAGCTGAGATTCTTGCAGCCCCAAGGCCGCCACCACCATGGATCACAACAGAAATTCCTATTCAGCGGAACATCCTGAACTTTGAGGCGAAGTGATGGCAAACCTTTGTCTGCAGCAGACTAGACCCGTGCCAGAATGAAACAAGCCTCCCTATTCCGCGGGAAGTTTTAGTCGACTCCATCATGGCCGGGTACCCGATCAATGTGGGTGTCGTGATGTCGGCCAACATGTATGTAGTTTCCAGGCAAGCTGATACCTCTTACCCGTATCCCAACACCATCACCGAGTACCTTAAGGATGCACGGGTGGAGCCAAGAGATTTTGATACGAAGGTTCAGGCTAAGAAGCCCTTCTCATGGTATTCTCTGATGGATGCACACAACCCTAAGAGAAAGGGTCAGCAGACTACCACCATAGGCCAGTCTGATAAGCCATCGGTGGTAGTTGCAGAGATAGCCGATATTCCATCCACTTCAGCAGAGCCTTCAGCTAGTGCAGCTGCCATGCCTTCACCTTCAGCTTCAGTGCCTCCCATCTCGGCTTTGAAGCCGGTGACTATGCCCACTGCTCCACTTTCTGCACTGCGAGTCTCCCAGACACTAGCGAGCCTCAACAACTGGATGCAGACACTACTGCAAAGCTATCTGACATATCCAGTCATATTGCAGCATAGTCATCCATTCTGGCGCCCCAGATTCCCCCCACAGTTGAAGAAACTTCTGGAAAATCAGAACACAATAATGGCCATTCTAGTGCAGCATGGGTCAGTGATAGAAGAGCTGGGAAAGGAAGTAAAGAAGATGCGGAAGTCGAGGCCTCCAAGAAGTCAGTGGACAAGCTCCGGCAATAGGTTACCAAGATTGCAGCAGCCGGAGACATTCCATTTGATATGCTGATAGACCCGTACCACCCAGGCCCAGATCCTACAACACCTACAGCACCAGTTGGCCAGTCTGAGGAGCCATACATTGCTGCTGACATTGCCGAGGCAGTACGTCAGATGTTCACCAACCCATCCACTCTCGGACTTGAGGACAATGAGATCTAATTGAATGAGGCTGAGGTCAGTGTCACTGCTGGGGACACAGAGATGGCCACAGAGTCATAGGGAGTTTTCTTCACTCTCAACCTTCCTTTATTCTTATTTTGTTAAGCATTGGGGACACTGCTTATTTTTATTCGGGGGGGGGGGGGGGTTTATTTGATATACTTTGATGATTCTGAGACATATTGGTTTGTAATAATTGACAGTATTTTCCTTTTTGTCCTTATTATGTATACTTTCTCCTTTTCCTTTCTCATTATGTATATATTCTCTCTTCTCTCTCATTATGTATATTCATTACGCTTTCAATAGTTTTTTTGCTTTATAGCTTCTTTATCTTTATGTTTGTTTTCTTTTTGAATTAGTAGCTTCTTTTTGATTTAATAGCTTCTTTTTGATTTAATAGCTTCTTTTTATATTTTAGTGGTTAATAAGCCTTTGGTTTTCTTAATGTCACGGTTCTTTCCAAAGGTAGTTTTTGTGTGAATCGGGTAACTCTTCCCAACAATGGATGGCGTGACAACTTTCTTAAGGGATTGAGTCCGTTTTTGGTATTTAGGTAATAATAGTAGTAGTAATGAATAAAAAGACCTAATTGAGTCATGCTCGAAGAGTCAAACATGCTTCACTTGGTACCAACACACTTAACGATGTGCTTATGGTTAAAAATAAGGTTTGGAAAGAAATAACTCTAGTTAGTGACCTTGTGACTCTTGTGTTGACTTAGACAATCATCGAGTGGTTTAATCGAATCATAGTGATTTTCAATCTTGAATATGGTCGTTGTGGGCCCTCGACTCTATCCTCTTTAACAACCCAGCTGCGTGAGAGGTGAGGCATTTTTGTTGCAAGTCCAAGTACCCGTATGAATGGTCTAGAACTTGCCCCAAATGTGTTTCAAGGCGAAATCTTAAGTTTTTGTTGGCTTGAGAAGTGATTGTAGGCTCTCCTTGACTCAATTGTGGTATTCCATTGCCCACCAATGATGTTATCCCTAGTCAACCCATTTGAGCCTCGAACCTTTTTCATTTGATAACCATGTTACAATCCTTTACCCGTTTTGTCGTGACCCTCTCTTGACACCCGAGATTTCCTTAACACTCATGTGAAACAATTGGCTAAAAACGTAAGTTTGGGGGAGATACGAGGAACTTGAAAGAGGTATCAAGGCACAAAAAGAGAAAATAAATGAAGATAAGGGAGGGCAAGAAAAGGAAAGAACAAAAAGAAAAATGCAAAAAGATAGTGAATAAGTTGAAGAGTTGAAAGGATTCAAAGAAAAGTAATAATGCAAAGCATGGAGAAATCAAAGAAGGAGAAAAAGAATGTCATGATCAAGAAAGAGTGATAGTAAGTCTCTCTAGTTCCCCCAAGGAAAAGAAAATGACTCAAAGAGTTGGCAAAGCATGAGCCAAGAACAAAAAATGGAGTGCTTAAGGAAAGATGAACTATTTCTATCATAGTATATCCAACCTTAGTTCAAAAGCCTTCATTGCATTACGAAATAGTCCTACGTGATTTCAAGCCGAGTGAGCTTACATTAGTGGTGATCTACATGAGGGGCAAGCCTATGGTACTTAAAGTCGTACTTGCGATATTCTTTTAAGAGAGATGAGTGAACCTTTCGCAAATCTTTGGATTGAGTGCTAAAATTCTTAAGTGAGGTAGGCAAACGGAGAGTAGAGGAGGAGGAGTTTGGGATCCACAATGACCTACATGAAAGATAGAGCTTCCTCGATAAGTAAAGTCAACTCTTGATGCTCAAGTGTCACATTAGAACTATTTGTGCATAAAAGTTTAACTTGTGGCCTTGTTGATAATTCATAAGTGGTGTGGGTAATTGTTGGTCCCAATTGATGTGTGAATGACTCACTTTTGATTAGCTGGAATAGCCCTTAACTTATGGAAGTGGGAACTAATGTATTTGCTTGAGGACAAGTAAAAAACTTAAGTTTGGGGGAGTTGATAAGTGGGGATTTGACTACTTATTAGCGCTTTTTAGCTTTTGTTTTAGTCCAAAAGCGTTTAATTATGTTCCCGAAAACTATTGAAATGTGCTTAATTGCATGAGTATTGGAAGATGAACTCCCGAGATAAAATTCAACTCAAAAAAGGAGTAATCTGAACTCAAGGACATAAAAAGCACATAAGTTCAGAAGTGCGGACCGCAGAATATCCTCTGCGGCCGCAATGATGAAGGAAAAGCCAGCAGAGTTTGGTGCAAAGTGCGGTCCGCACATGAATTGTGCTGCCACAAAAGCTGGACAAGGAGAAAAGTTCAGAGAATATGCGTTCCAAGTCCATCAAAAGTGCGGACACACAGGAATTGTACGGCCGCAGGAGTAAAAGCGCGAACCGCAGAAGATCAAGTGCGGACGCACTTGTAAAAGTGTGGACAACAGATAGAGTGCCTTGCAGCCGCAGATCAGAATTATGCGGCCGTAGACTTACAGTCTCGACAAGTTGAAGAAAAGTGCGGACCGCACATGAAATTGTGCGGCCACAGAACTACCCAAAGGGCATTTTTATCAGAAATTTTCAGCCTTGTATAAATAGACGAGTTTCACAATTTTAAGTCAACTTTTGACATCAGCAACTACATTAGCTGTTTCTCTTTACTTATTTTAGTAGTTTTTCATATTTTTAGCTATTTTAACATAGATTTTATCATTTTAATCTTGCAATATGAGTTCAATTATCAATTCTTCTTTTTTTTTCTTCAATTTCAAGCATGAGTAGCTAGATTTTCACTAGGGTTGTGACCCAACCCTAGTATGTAAACCTTATGGGTGTTTAATTTAATGCTTGTTTATGGTTGAGTGTTTATTAATTAGCCATGTTCATGTTTTAAATTGTGGAATTAATGGTTGCAAACATTGGTTCATGCCTATTTGACTTGGTCTCTACTTGAGAAAGAGAGACTTAGTCTAGGAAAACTTGGCTAACAAGAAATTGGGTCAATCGAGAGATTGATAATCCCAATTAAAGGGTCCAACCTAGAGATAGTAATAACCCAACTTGAGCTTTTATCTACCGTTTTGTGCAATACACATTTGAACTTGAGAAAGCCAAATTAGGCACAATTACTCTCTGAACGAGAGGTATTGAGTGGTAATTGAGTATTGATAGCTATAATACACACCGATCAATAAAACAAGCATTAAGGTTTATATCCCATTAGGCAAATATCTAGGCGATGGTCATAGCCCTAGGCTTTTTACAAAACTTGAAAAACAACAAAAATAATTTCTTAGTTTTATTTCTCAACTTGCACTCTTAGTTTTAAATTAGACTTAAAAACAACTCCAATTTGTAGAAGTGTAAATTGAGATAGTCAAATTCACATACTACAATATATACTCCTAACTCCCATATATAGCTCCCTATAGAAATCGACCCCGACTTTTGTGGGTACTATCATTGCATTCGACTGTTTCATAACCTTGAATTGAGGTGTGAAATTGGACGAGATCAACGACCAACTGGGCATTACCTACTTACAAAATACAACAATGTCTACATCAGCAGACACAATGTATTTTTTTCTTAATGAACATGACAGTGGTTGTAATAGTGTAGTACTTCCTAGGGACCATTCTAATGGTCAGGACAATACTTCTTTTTGTAACAATCTGCAAAGCATACCCGTTGCTCCTTGTATTGGCACCGATCTTTACTATAATATAATTTCGTTTGTTGACAAAAAAAAGAAATTTGTAAAAGAAAAGGCATAAATCTTTGTAAAAAAGGAAAAAAAATAGTGAACAAAAATGGCATCTTAATCAGTGGCGGAGCTACAGCTAACCAAGGGGTGTCAATCGACAACCCTTGCCGAAAAATTATATTGTATTGCTAGATATAATTTTTTGTTTTATGTATATTTATTATAGGTTGACTCCCCTTGACTTTTCAGTGTATTTAAATTTTTATATTTTGACACCCTTAATGAAAATTCTGGCTCCGACACTAATCTTAATATATAAAGATGGTCATAATAAGCCTTTGTTTGCAAAATGTAAGATTTGCCGACAAGGTAATTAGCAGTGGTTAGGTAATGACTTTCTTGAACTTTGGTAAATAATCATGTCATTTAGCTTGTCCATAGCAAAACGTGAAACATCATAATCTAGGGGCCTCAGAATTAGAGTTCGCTTAAGTTAGTAATGTCAATAAGAGAAAGTTGAAACACTGAGGAGTCGTTTGGTAGGGTGGATAAGAATAATGTTATAGTAATGAATGGGTTAGCAATGCAAGCATTAATTATGCAAAAATTATTTCTTATCCACTATTTGGTGTGGTGTATTAAAAATTAAAATACATTGCATATTGTTTATGAAAATTAGTTGTTTACAAAAATGGTCTTCATATTCTTTAGCTTTAAGGGACTTTAAGCACAACTTTGTCTTTAATCATGCTAATGCATGCATTAATAACCTTGGTTTTGCTAATACCATAGTTTGTTATGTATTAGTTATACATAGTATAATACCAAATAGGTTGTATAATACATAGGTTGAAAAAGTGTATCAAACAAAAGATTAGTAATACCAAAAGCTAATGCATGCATTATTTTCTCTAACGCATCCTACCAAACGACCCTTGACTAAAAAGATGAGAGAACTTAAACAACACAATAATAATAAACTTAATGTAATCCCATAAATGAAGTTTAGGGAAGATAGAGTATACGTAGACGTTACTCCTCCCTTGTAAGAGTACAAATGTTATTTCTAATTGGCGCTCCGCTCAAGAAAAGATAAAAACAATAGCAATAGTTGCATGCAATAGACAACAGCACAATAATAGATTAACTGAGGCGAAAGAAATAAAATAGGAATGAGAGGCAGTAAAAAAACTAAGCATAAGAAAATACAAAAGCAATATTAATATTGCTAATATAGAAAAGAAATACGCTCTACTATTTATTATCCTTTTACCCTTATCCTCGACATCCACACCCTCTTATCAAGGGTCAGATACTCGGTAAACTGAAGTTGCACTATGTCATGCCTAATCACTTCCCCACAAATGCCTCTTTGGTTTACCTATGCCTCTCTTCATACTCTACAGGGAAACCCTCTCACATTTACTTACTGGGGCAGCTGTGTCCCTCATCTTAACATGCTCGAACCATCTTAACCTCATTTTTCGTATCTTGTCCTCCACGAAGACTACTACCATCTTATCCTGAATACCTTTATTCCTAATCTTATCTCCCCTGGTATGCTCGCACATCCATCTCATCATTCTCATTTATGTCACTTTTATCTTCTAGACATGGAATTTCTTGACTGTCCAACATTCTGTTTCATAAAATATAGTCGGTCAAATCACCACACTATAAAACTTACCTTTAAGTCTTTGGTAAATTTTTTTCACATAAAACACTAGATGCGAGCCTCCATTTCATCCATCACACTCCAATATGATGTGTGACATTATTGTCAGTCTCCCTATTATCATGGATTACTGACCCAAGGTACTTGAAACTCGCTATAATAAGGATGACATGGGAGTCAAGCCTCATGCCCATACCCGTTTCATGAGTCACGTCGTTGAACTTATACTCCAAGTATTTCGATTTTGGTCATGCTCATCTTGAAATCTTTTAACTCTAGGGTTTGTCTCCAAACCTCCAGTCTTGCGTTAACAACACCTCACGTCTCGTCAATCAGTACTATGTCATCAACAAATAACACTACTAGAAAACTGTCAAAAACCATCCAGAGAATACCGACCGAAATCGGTAGGAAAATAGGTAAATTGGTCGCAAAAGTCAAGAAAAATATTTTTCACAAAGATACTGCCCACCATCGGTCGAAAATAGTGGTCCCACAATAAAGAAACACTGCTATGTCTCACACATAAAAATTTCGACCGATGTCGGTCAGAAATTGGTCAATTTTTGACCAAGACTGTCACGACCCAAGATCCATTAAAGGTCGTGATGACGCCTAACATCGATGTCATGCAAGCCAACAATAATTGATTAATTTAATTACTCATTTTAGTATTGTTGAACTCATAATTTCTCTCAATTAAATAAAAGGAGATAAAATTTACAGAGTAAATGGAAATGTCTCCACACTACCCTACTGAACAACCTATAAATACCCCCAAAATCCGGTGTCACAAGTACATGAGTATCAACTAGGAAGTAAAATAAAATACAACATCCATCTGGAATACAAATTGGAAAGGAAAAGTATATAAATAACTCTGAAGGAGACTCTGCTGGCTGCGGATCGTAGTATAGAATGCAGCTCACCTAAGTCCCCGCAATAATTGCGCCTCTGCGCTCACAGGGCCACTAGACATATATGTACCTGCATAAAAATATGCAGCAAGTATAGTATGAGTACGTAAATCAACACGTACCCAGTAAGTATCCAGTCTAACCTCGAAGAAGTAGTGACGAGAGGTCGACTCCGACACTTACTATGGGCTAACAATAACATATCGATGTTATAATTAAGCATGGATTTTCATAATATAGCTGAAAACTCAATAACCGAAAATAATAAACAATCCTCTTACTAATAGAAATTCTCAAATTTTATTCTCATCATTTAACAATTTATATCTCAAGCCAATAAAGCAATGTCAAGTATTATTAGTTCCAACGAGTTATCATGCGCAAGTCATGCCGAAGTCGTATGGCCCGATCCCACATAAATATTTAAATCGTACACCGCCAAGGGTCGATCGGCACGAACTATATATGCATCTATCTGCTAGCGAGGCGTTCGGCCCGCTCCACAAAAGAGAAAATATATTTAAAACAACCAATTCAAGATTTATTTAAGGGGCAATTATTCAAGGAAATACCGATTCTCATTGAGGGTCAAGAAATGATGTTTAACCTTTTACAGTTCCTTTACCAAGTTTCAATATGATTCAAGTAATTAAATTAACAAGTAGGTTGGAAACATCGCAAGTATAACATGATTTGGGTCTTAGACTACCCGGACATAAGCATAATAGTAGCTACGCACGGACTCTCGTCATCTCGTGCATATGTAGCCTCCACAAATAGAAGTACACATTAAATCAATTCACCTTTGGGGTTAATTCTCTCTTATAAGGTTAGAAAAGAGACTTACCTCGCTCCGAAGCTCTAAAGCCGGCTCCAACGCTACTCTAACACCTCAAATCGATGCTTGTCGATCCAAAACTATGCAAACAAGGTGCAAACCAAATCAAAATGTGCTATAATACCCATAATTAATCAATTTAAATAATTTTCAATTCCGCTCGAAAAGTCGATAAAAATCACCCTCGGGACCACGTGCTCGGATTCCAAAATATTTCGAAGATAACCATTACCCATAACCTCACGAACTCAAATATATAATTTATTTTCAATTCCATGCCCAAGAATCGAGCTCCAAAAATCCCAAATGAAAATGAAGAAATGACCAAGTTCGATCCCTTATGTTCTGCCGAGTTTCCGCTTCTGCGGATCTCCCATCGCTTCTGCGATCTAGGGCTTCCAGCCCATTTCTACATATGCGGTCTCCTATGCACAGATGTGCATCCGCATCTGCGGATATGCTTCCGCATTTGCGCCCCCAGGCTTTCTCTCAAACTCGCACCTGCGATGCACCTGCGCATCTACGACCTCGTAGGTGTGGACAACACTTCGCACCTACGGTCACTGCCCAGCTTCGCCCAGACCGCACCTGCGACCATTTCCTCGCTTTTGCAGTCATGCACCAGCGGTCAAATTTGCGCAGGTGTGACTACACCAGAACTGGTGCACTTCAGCCATCCTTGAAGCTTCAAATTGATCCGTTAACCATCTGAAACCACCCCGAGGCCCCCTGTGACCTCAACCAAACCTACCAACAAGTCCTAAAATACCATACAGACTTAGTCGAGCCTTCAAATCACATCTCAAAATGCTAAAACCACGAATCATATCCCAATTCAGGCTTAATGAACTTTAGAACCTCAAACTTTTACATTCGATGCCGAAACCTATCAAATCACGTCCGATTGACCTCAAAGTTTGCACACAAGTCATAATTGACATTACGGACCTACTCCAACTTTCGAAAATCAGAATCCGACCCCGATATCAAAAAGTCCACTCCCGGTCAAACTTCTCAAAATTATCCAAATTTCTAACTTTCGCCAAGTGACCCTAAAATGACCTATGGACCTCCAAATCCACTTCCGGACGCGCTCTTAAGGCCAGAATCGTCATACGAAGCTATTCCCAGACTCGGAATTCCAAACGGACATCTATAACACCGAAATGCACTTCCACCCAAATTTATGAAATTCTTCCAAATGCTAAACTTCCGTAATAAGCGCTGAATACTCTCGGTTCATCCAAAACCTGATCCGGACATACGCCCAAGTCCAATTTCATCATACAAACCTGTTGGAACCTTCGAATCCCGATTTTGAGGTTGTTTACTCAAAATCAACCCTTAGTCAATGCCTTCAACTTAAAGGTTCTGAATTTAGAATTTTCTCTCAAAATCGACTCCGAACTTCTCGAATTCCAATTCCGACCACAAGTACAAGTCATAATATCCGAAGTGAAGCTACTCATGGCCTGAAACCACCGAATGATGTGCTAGAACTCAAAACGACCGGCCGGGTCATTACATTCTCTCCCACTTAAACATATGTTCGTCCTCGAACGTGCTAAGAATTGCTCTGGAGTTGTCCGAAATCACTGTTTAACACCTTGTGCACCTATCCGTGCTATCACAACCCAGTTGAGCACATTAACTTGAGCCGGTCTAAAGATCTCCCCCTTTATTTAGTCAAGTAAGCCTTAGAGTCAAATTCCAACATCTGGAATTCTCGACCAGGCATGTTTCCAAAAATGGCTGAAACCTCGAAATATAACTACTGCCCAAGTATTTATTCTTCGCGATCCCAGAATATGCTTTGCGATCACGAAGCACAAAATTTCTCAGCCCTAAAATTTCTCTTCGCGATCGTGGAAAACCAAACGCGATCGCGAAGAACAAACTCCCCAACCCTTCCAGACAACCTCTAGTATAATGGTCATAACATTTTGCACAAAACTCCAAATGATGAATGGTTTAACTTTCTGAAAACTAGACTCCAAGTACTATAACTTTCATTTGTTTCTCATCTCCCAATTACTTATCGATTTCGAGATATAAGCTTCTAAAATCAGCCCTATACAATAAAGATTTCCAAACTCTTATCGGATAGCCTGTAATGTATCCACCATAACTTTTATACATATCTCCAAATGACAAATGGTTTATCTTTCTGCAAACTAGACACAAAGGGCTACAACTTTTATTTTTAGATCATCTCCAAATTCCTTATAGATTGCGAGATATGAGCTTCCAAAATTGGGTCAGTGCGGCAGGAGTTTCCTCTACGCGATCGCAAAAAGTCTTCCGCGATCGCGATTCACAGTGTCGAAACAGCAAAATTGCTCTTCGCGATCGCGACCGTTTATCCGCTATCGCCATGCATACCTCTATGGCCAAAAGCCAACAACTAAAAATGGCCTAGAAATGGTCCAAAATCATACTGAAACTCACCCGAGCCACTCGGTACCCCGTCCGAGCATACCAACAAGTCTCAAAACCTATTACGGACCTAGTCGAAACCTCAAATCACATCAAACAACGCTAAAACCACGAATCATACACCAATTCAAGCTTAATGAAACTAAAAAAATTCTGCTTCTACATTCGATGCCGAAACCTATCGAATCAAGTTCGATTGACCTCAAATTTTGCACACAAGTCATAAAGGACATAACGGACCTATGAAAATTTTCAGAACTGGATTCCAACCCCGATATCAAAAACTCAACCCCCCGGTCAAACTTCCCAAAAATTCGACTTTGGTCATTTCAAGCTTACTTCCACTACGGACCTTCAAATAATTTTTCGGACACACTCCTAAGTCCAAAATCACCATACGGAGCTATTGACATCATCAAAATTCCATTCCGGAGTCGTTTACTCAAAAGTCAACTCTCTGGTCAATTCTTTCCATTTAAACTTCTAAATAAGGATTGTTCTTTTAATTTAATTCTGAATCTTCAGTAAATTAAACTCGACCACACCCGTGGGTCATAATACATATTGCGAAGCTTCTCGAGACCTTAAGTCCCTGAACGGGGCGTAAATTCTTCAAACAACAAGTCCGATCGTTACAACATCATAAAATGCTAAAATCACGAATCGCATTCCAATTCAGGCTTAATGAACTTTAGAACCTCAAACTTCTACATCCGATGCCGAAACCTATCAAATCACATCTGATTGACCTCAAATTTTGCACACAAGTCATAATTGACATTACGGACCTACTCCAACTTCCGAAAATCGGAATCTGACCCCGATATCAAAAAGTCCACTCCCGGTCAAACTTCTCAAAATTATCCAAATTTCCAACTTTTGCCAAATGACCCTAAAATGACTTACGGACCTCCAAATCAACTTCCGGACGCGCTCCTATGGCCAGAATCATCATACTGAGCTATTCTCAGACTCGGAATTCCACACGGACAGCGATAACATTGAAATGCACTTTCACCCAAATTTATGAAATGCTTCCAAATGCTAACCTTCCGTAATAAGCGCCGAAATACTCCCGGGTCATCCAAAATCCGATCCGGACATATGCCCAAGTCCAAAATCATCACACAAACCTGTTGGAACATTCAAATTCTAATTCCAAGGTCGTTTACTCAAAATCAACCCTTAGTCAATTCCTCCAACTTAAAGCTTCTGAATTTAGAATTTTCTCTCCAAATCGACTCTGAACTTCCCGAATTCCAATTCCGATCACACATACAAGTCATAATATCCGAAGTGAAGCTACTCATGGCCTCAAACAGCCGAATGATGCGCTAGAATTCAAAATGACCGGTCGAGTCTTTACAAATACCTAGTCATACTTGCATATTATCTACCAAAATAAGTTTTAATTGAAAATATTTAAGTATACCAATCGAAATCGATCGAAAATTTGAAATTATTTTTTTCGCCCAAGGTCAATTGGTTTTTTAATATAACAAAAAATGTATATATATATATATATATATATATATATATATATAATTTACTGACCGATTTCGGTCAGTATTATTGTTAGATTATTTGTTATTTACAATATCTACATATATTTAACAATACACACACACACACACACACACACACACATATATATATATATATATATATATATACACACACACACACACACACATAGTCTTGAATGTTTTATTCTCGATTACCTTATTAGTACTTTGCTCGGATACTTCATGAGTGGATCAATTGGAAATTCAATTATATTAGATTAAAACTTACTATAACACATTTAAAAATAAAATGTATAATTGAATTTTTAATTGATCCACTGCTGAAGTATCTAAGTAAAGTACTAATAAGGTGATCGAGAATAAAACATTCAAGACCATGTCAATTGTACATATCTTGGAGCATCTAGTCACTCATTATACTGGAGCATGTAGTCACTTAAAATGTTTAAAATGTTCACTTAAACTTCAAGATTTGGTTTCTTATTTATTCACCGATCAAGCATTCGAGCGATGTAATGAACAATTGAGAATAAATTAAAGCATCAACACTTGTCATATATATGTAAGTATAAATTATCATAAATGAATAAAATCATACACTCTATTATAATCTATTACACGTATACAAATATGAAGTGTAATTTATATGAAATCACACATATGATAAATATTATATATATAATTGATCGAGTGCAATTGATATAGTCGTTGTATCCAATATGCTATGACACACTTAGTGTCTTAGTAAATAGATTATAAAGTGTATCATTGGTGTAATGCTATGGTAAAACTTAAGATGTAGTGCTATATATAAATCTAATTATATATTATTTTATTACAATCTTTAAACACAAAATCGACCGGTATGTGGTGCAAGTTAATTAAAAAAAAATTATTATGGTACAAATTAAGAAAGAAAGCATATATTAAGTGTGAAAAATGTTAAGAACAAAATAATTTGATAGGTAATTAATAAAAAAATATTATTAAACCTTTTTATAATTTATTTTCCGACCGATTTCGATCGGTATTTGTGAGGTCAAACGATCAAATATTTTTTAACAATACCGATCGAAATTTCTGACCGAAATTGGTCGGAAATCTATTAATTAGATCAACACAAACGAGTTTCTTCCCTATTTTTATCTTTTCACTCTCTCTCTTCCATCTCCCTTCCCCACGGATTTTTGGCATAATCCCACCCAAAATCAAGTCACCCACCCCCAAAATCGAAGGCCCACTTCTTCTCGCAAACACATGCACCCCTAGCCGCCGCTACCACTGTTTCGTGCCTCCACCACCACCACTGCACGCCGCCGCCACCACCACCACCACTGCCATTCTCCTCTTCGGTGGCACCACCACTGCCATTGTTGTTCAAGGTTAGTAATCTACCTTATTAGCTTTTTAATTTTAAATTTTCGGAATATAATTTTATGCAATTTTTTAGTGTTTTGTCTATTTAGGATTTATGTGATTTGAACTACCTAAAATTATAATTTTTTAGGGTTTTTGGTTTGAACTACATTAGATTTAGAATTATGAGCTTAAGGCATAAATTATGAACTACCTTAAATCATGAACTTATGGTTCTTAATAGAACTCAAATTAATGCATTTAAATTATTTAATGTATAATTTAATTTAAGGTATAAATTATGAACTACCTTAAATTATGAACTTATGGTTCTTAATAGAATTCAAATTAATGCATTTAAATTATTTAATGTATAATTTAATTTAAGGTATAAATTATGAACTACCTTAAATTATGAACTTATGGTTCTTAATAGAATTCAAATTAATGCATTTAAATTATTTAATGTATAATTTAATTTAAGGTATAAATTATGAACTACCTTAAATTATGAACTTATGGTTCTTAATAGAATTCAAATTAATGCATTTAAATTATTTAATGTATAATTTAATTTAAGGTATAAATTATGAACTACCTTAAATTATGAACTTATGGTTCTTAATAGAACTCAAATTAATGCATTTAAGTTATTTAATGTATAAATTAATTTAAGGTATAAATTATGAACTTAAGGTATAAATTATGAATTAGTATAATTGCATGGCTTAACTAATTCATTGTTATAGTGAGTCTAGTTATAATTAATGATAGGGTTAGAACAATATATTAATATAACATTCAATTTATTTGTTTTTTGTATAGATGGAATATCGTAGTTGGATGTATAATAGGAATTATCCTAATCGTCAGTTTTTGAGGGAGGAATTTTTAGAATGGGTTAATGAATTTATTAGGCATGCAATGTCACTTGAACCATTTCAGTTTGAAGGGATGATTAGGTGTCCTTGTGCGAAGTGCAAGTGTTTGCATTTTTTTGAATAGGAGGATTTTAAGACTCATCTTTATTTAAAACGTTTTATGGATAATTATTTTGTGTGGACTAATTATGGAGAGGTTGATGGTAGTGATGGTGTATTTCATAACATAGTTGTTGGTGAATGTAGTAGGTCAGTGAGGAATAACGTTCAACATCCTAGATACCATGAAATGGTTGCGGATGCTTTTGGGATGCACTTCGAGTTTGAACCCCGTGAGAGTGTTGAACAAGCTCCTAACAAAGAGGCAAAATATTTTTATGAACAGTTAGAGGCCATTAGTCATCCACTAAGCTAAGGGAGTGTTCACTCTCAATTATCTGTTGCGGTTAGACTATTAAGTATCAACTCAGATACTAATATTTCTCAAGCGGGAATAGATTCTTTCATTGGCCTTATGAGTGAACTAGTTGACCCAACTTTCAGCATACCTGATGATTTCTATAAGGCTAAAAGATTGGTTTCTAAGTTATGACTCCCGTCTATGAGAATCAGTTGTTGTGAAGATGGTTTCATGTTGTATTATAAGGGTGATGCAGATTTAAAAAGTTGTAAATTTTGTGAAAAATCTTGTTTTAAGCGGGTTTCCAGCGGGAAGAAGTTTGTTATGAAGTCGATGCATTATTTACCTCTTATTCCTGGATTAAAGAGGTTGTACGCATCGATGAGTTCCGCTCCTCATATGAGATGGAACTATGAAAATAGAAGGTCGTCCGGTGTTATGTGTCATCCTTTAGATGGGGAAGCTTGGAAGCATTTTGATAGGACGTATACAGATTATGATAGTGAATCGAGGAATGTTCGGTTGGGTTTGTGTGTTGATGGTTTCATGCCATTTTTTGTTTCTGCAACACCATATTCATGTTGGTCGGTCTTTATTACGCCATATAATCTTCCGCCTGAAATATGTATGACTAGTCTATATTTGTTTTTAAATTGTGTTATTCCCGGTTCCCGCAATCCAAAGAGTTTGATTGATGTATATTTGCAACCTCTTATTGATGAGCTAAAACAGTTGTGGTATGATGGAGTTGAGACATATGACATATCAACTAAGCAAAATTTCAACTTACGTGCTAATTTAATGTGGACCATTAATGATTTTCCTGCGTATGGAATGTTGTCTGGGTGGATGACTGCTGCAAAGTTAGCATATCCTTACTGCATAGAAAATGGTAAAGCGTTCACTTTAAGATATGGCCGAAAGTAGTCATGGTTTGATTGTCATCGTCAGTTCTTGCCAGTTAATCATGAGTTCAGAAGGATAACGTATGCATTCAAAAAGAATACAATTGAACATGATTTGCACCTCCAATTTTACCGGTGAGAAAATTTGGGAGAGGGTTCAGAACTTCACTAAAGTTGTCGAGGCCCCACCTTCTAGATTTCCTGGATATGGTGTTACTCATAACTGGACAAAACAAAGCATATTTTACGAGTTTCCATATTGGAAGGATAATTTTCTCAGACACAATCTTGATGTCATGCATATTGAGAAGAACTATTTTGACAATTTGTTCAACACAATGATGGATGTTAAGAATAAGACAAAAGAAAACCCGAAGGCTAGACTAGACTTACAAGAATATTGCAGGTGACCTGAATTACATTTGCAGTCTGCGAATAATGATAAGGTGTTCAATCCCAAGGCCAGCTACACATTCATTTTGGAACAAAGACGACAGATTTGTGAGTGGGTTACAAACCTAAAGATTCCAGAGGAATATGCTTCGAACCTGGGAAAATATGATGATATGGCTGAAGGAAAGCTGACTCTGATGTAAGTGGTTTGACCCAACACCTAGAAGAGGTACAAATGTACACTCGCAGTACAATATAATTGAGGTTAATAAAAAGAGGGAGTATGATCGCTATGATCCTTTTATAATTGCAGAAAAAGTTAGGCAAGTGTGTTATGCTCCATATCCATTGCGGAGGGATAAGGCTGATTGCTTGGTTTTAATCAACACTAAGCCTGTTGGTAGGGTAGAAGTTGAGAATATACTAGATGTTGCTTACCAAAATGATACCTCAAGTGTTAACCAAATGGTGGATAATCAGTTAGAAAATGACTGGGAGCATCCTCAACGCATATTAGAAGAAGTTGATATAGAGGAAATAAAAATCATAGAAAATGAGGATGAAGAATCATCCGATGAAAATGAAATAAGTGAAGAGGAAGAATTTTCGGACGAGAAAGGATACTTCGAAGACGACTAGCATGTTATTATTTTCAAGCGCTCTCAACTTATATAGATTTATATTCAGAATTCTAACAATTTCTTTAATTTATGCAGATGACTGGTAGGGGTCGAGGTAGGTCTAGGAAGAATAATGCGACACCCTCGCTTCCTTCCACTCCACACTTGAATCCCTCCGCCGTTGATGGTCGGCAGCAATTTTCTAGGCACACATATTTTCCACCACATCCATCTACTCATCAGACTACCTACCATTCGCCCTCCCAATAGTATTTTTACCATTCTCCACCATAAGGCTATACCCCGCTTCCTCTACATGATCCTGCATATAGTTACATGGGTCCACTGAGTCAACAGTCACAGGGCCATGTAGTGATACGCTTATCATCTGCTCCATTTGCTTCACCACCAGCTGGATTGCATCCTTCTAGATTTCAGCCACCCGGATCACAACAGGAGTCTAGTTCGCATCCATCTTCATCAGCGACCCCGCCTCACTATCCACGGAGTTCATCTCCTAGCATTTCTAGACTTTGCCTTCGGGATAGTATCCCTGAGCCAAAAGCCTCCCCTTCTACACACGCTTCAGATTCATCGGAGGATGATGATCCAGAGGAAGTGTGGTACGATCGTTATCATAGGATGATCATCAGGCATGAGGGCAATGGGTAAAATTTATTTATTACTTCTTTGTTTTTCCTAAATTATAATAGCTAGTCTTATTTATTTAATGTAATTTCTATGTTGCAGGTTCATACCTAGTCATCAAACTACAAAGATAATCACTGAAGCTCTTGGTCGGTTGTATGATGCACCCTATGCGAGTGAATTTCCACCGGAGCTCGTGGAGCAAATTTTCAACCAATTTATGGTTTTAATACAATTCTTATCTATTTAAGCATTATATTAATAATATTTTCATCTAATGTAACACACTTCATTTGCAGACTAAGTGTGCCTGGGAGGAACGGCATAAAAGTGCCATTCTTGAAAAGTTTGAGTTCAAATATCGTAAGAGACTATCTGATTCCTTCTGTTCTGCTCGGAAGAAGAGCAAGAAGCCTTCATGGGTTCTACCAGGTTTTATGGGAGGATCTATTGAGACAGTGGACCACTGAGAAATTTGAGAAGATGAGTGAACAGGGAAAGAAGGCCTGAGCATCTAAGAAGGGTGGCTCCTTGCACACAGTGCAAGGAGCATGGGGACTGCGAGGAGACTACTGGTAATTTCTTAAAATATTTAAATTTATTTTTATCAAACTATATTTATATGTTTTAATTTAGTTAATATGTTTTATTATATTTGTAGGAAACAAATATGGGAGGAAGATGGCTCATGATGAGTTCTTCATGGAGACTCACATTCGGAAGAAGAAGGCACCGACAGATCCAACTAGATGGGTGGAGGACCGAGCAGAGACTTCATATGTAAGTTCCATAACTACTATAACTTGAAATTAATGTTTATAATATTATATAGTTAATAATTTTCTATCTTCAAAATAAAGGGTCGCTGCAAGACTAATGTGGAGGAGTACATTTAGAGCTCGCCACCGAATGAGCAAGGCGAGCGACCACCCATTTTAGACGAAGAAGCGGAAAAGATATGGTTGGATGTTGTCGGTGGTCCTAAAAAGGGGATAGCATAAGGCCTTCCAAAGAGATCATTTCGATGCTCAAGGGTTGGATTGCAAGGTATAGGGACTTCCGCCCAGGGCGAGGCAATTGGTAGGTCGACTCTCTCGGCTATGGAGAAAAAGATCGCAAAGCTGACAGCAGAGCTTGAAGAGGCAAAGGCTAGATAAGAAAAGAGATATAAACAATTTGATACCCTTCAAGTTCAGCTAGAAAAGAGGGACCAATAATTTAATGTCCTTCAAGGTCAGCTGGCCAATCTTCTTACAAGTGGTGCTTTCCCGATTCTCCGGTCTCATGAGTCTTCCCCAGATGCTAATCCATCTCGTTGTGATCCTTTGAACCATGCTGACGATGAAGCTTCTAGTAGTGGAGATGGAGATGGAGATGATGCAGTACAAAACAATCATTGAATGATGTTTTGAACTTTTAACTTGTGAAACATTTTGTTGTTGGGTATTTTTAAACTCGATAAATATTATTAATATAGTTTTGATAGTTGTTATTGTTGTTAGAGCTACCAGGTTTGGCACTGGGTGAGGGAAACTAACACAGTTTCTAGGCTTTTTATTAAACTATAAAGAGAGAAAGTCAACTATCATATTGTTGCTTCTATCACGATAGGGAATCGTGTGATTCTTTCTATCCCCGTACTTTCTCGCTCTTATGGAGTTGTATTCCTTAGGTTATGCAGTTATCTTCCCTGGCCTGACAGTAGTCAAGGGAAAATCACTTGAGCTTTTTGTCCTTTGCTCCTTCTTTTCGGAG
The DNA here is from genome assembly GCA_000715115.1 of Nicotiana otophora. NCBI lineage: Eukaryota > Viridiplantae > Streptophyta > Magnoliopsida > Solanales > Solanaceae > Nicotiana > Nicotiana otophora. The sequence continues at coordinate 20,545 of AWOL01S0041711.1, read as the reverse complement.
CGCACTAACGAAAAACCTGAGATAATTCTTAGATGCTGCGGAAGTTAGCGTCTTAAAGAAAGTAAGTGCTTGATGCTCCCGCTCTTATAGTTAGATAAGGCACTAAAAGCATACCTTATCTCAGGGGCATGAGTACATTGCTTTCATACTCGAACTCGCCTACTTTGTGTTGTGTGTGCTTTCAAGCAATAAGACTTCTTGCTAAACGAACCACTGCTGACGAAGTGCCCCATAACCGCACTAAAGGGTAACCTGAGATAAGGTATGGAAGCAGTCTAATTATTTCTACTTGAGTCGACTTAAGTTTTTCTCTCCTCATACAGTCTTGGCTCTAGTAAAGAGAGAGAATATCTCCCTACCCTACTATGGGGAAAAACACTTTCTATCCCCCCGTGCTACAAAACAAACAAGCTTATCTAAGCACTAAAAGCAACAATAAGGAATGGAATGGGAGAAGCTATAGTGCATATCACTTTTCACTTTCTCGTCAGTCAAGACCTTATCCTTGGTTCTATCGACTATGGAGTCTTCCTCTGGGTCCTCCCATCTTTAGTATAGATCAAATCACAGGATCTCTGTATATATGCGCTGAGGAGCTATATCTCCCGGACGAAAGACTTTTAAACCCTGATTTTTGGAATGGCAGCAATTGACTTATTTCTGTCTTACAACTTTCTTGTAGTACTGCTCTCTTTTCAAGCGAATCTCTATTTCAACTGCATTCCCTATTTCAAAGAAATCAACCTCGGTTCTTTCTGTTTATAGGTTAGTTCGATGTAAGGTATGAGCCTCTTAAGTTGTAGTGAAAGTTCCTGACTCTCTAGTGTTATCCCCCCTTTTTAGCCTGACATTACAAAGGTAGACTTCATCCACTGGACGCCTTGGCTTTCTTTTTAGTTTTCCAATCTTCTATCCTTCATTCTTGCAGATGCAAATAATAGATGACCTAGTGGCATTTATGCCAGACCAGAATATTCTTCTCAAGAAAAGAAAGCAAAGAGGGTGACTGAATTTCACTCTTTATCATTCCTTACTACTCCTTAATTCCCATCAAGTGTTGTCTTATTTCCCAAGTCACTGCTCAATCCTCATTTTTTTATTGATTGAAAGTAGCAAGGAAAGACAAGCAAAAACTTTGTTGGCTCAAGAAGCAACTGAGGAGAGAGAAAGGACAAATTGAAGTCCCCGGTGACCAACCATGGTCCCTGAATGCGTTTAGACACTTTCTTTTGCAGCTCCCAAAGACATCTCCTCCCAGATATCAGGTTTAAGGCCTTGGACGAGATAAAAGGCCTCAAACATTTCTTTATTACTAAAAGGGGTCTCAAGAAAAAGAGTTTGCTCATCAGAAAACTTTCTAAAGACTAACTTTAGCATAAGAAAGGGAGGCATGCATTGACAAACTATTCGACATACGATAGACCTAGCTGATTGATATCATAAGCAATCTCCCTGGTCTAAGAGCAGCCTGATATCGGAAGTTCACAAGCAACGTGAAGGAAAATGCTTCTACTCTTATTATTGTTGTTGTTATTGGTTAAATGGCAGCAATGTAATGCTGTCATTATAGGTGATTGGTTGTTGGCAGGTGGTGCAGTTATAAAACAGTTGTATTCTGCCAAACACTTACCTAGAAAACCGACCGCCTACCAACCGAAGTTGGTCGGAAATGTTCAATTGAATTTTTCAGAAATTTAAATTTATCGACCGACTTCGGTGGGAATTTTTTATTTTAAATTTTATATATTTTAATAATACCAACCCACATCGGTCAGAATTTTAAATTTTAAATTTTAAATATTTTAATATTACCGATCGAGTTCGGTCGAAAATGAACAATATTAAAAAAATGAATATTTAAAATTTCGACCGAAGTCGATCGCTAATTTAAAAATAATTAAAAGTTATTTTCAAGAATACCGACCGAATTCAGTATGTAAATTTATTTTGTGTCAGATTATTTGGTCAAAGTGCGTTTGAAAATTACCGACCGACTTCGGTCGGAAATATCGACTGTCTGCAGTCGCCTCACGTTAGCGACCATTGTTTTTTCGATCAATTGAAAACGGTCGGAAATCAGTTGTTTTTTTGTTCAACTTCGACTGATTTCGGTTGGTTTTCCTGTATGCTTGTTTCCAATTTTCTAGTAGTGTAACATGCACTACCACATCTACTCTTAAATGTGACGCATCAACGAGACCACTTCAAGTTCTCTTTAAAAAAATCTTGTTTGACAACTTGTATAGATATGCAATTTTCTTTGCGTAATATTTTTTCATACCAACTTAACTACCTGTATAGGGTGAAATATGATATGATACGTAGTCATCTAAAGGGAGGACACGTGGAACCCAAGACGGGGATGGACGAAGACCGAACGCAGTCATTTCGCTTGTCACCAGAAAGTATAACGTTCAAAAAGGTGTATTAAATGCTCTGCGCCCGGTAGCATTTAATAGGGAATATTTTGTAGCATTAAGAGCCATGGTCCGTTACAGAGAATTTGGCATTTATGTTCATCGTTACGTCTTCATCAATGACCCTCATAATTGACATTAAAGGAGGACACGATCCTAGGACCCCCTTTCTTAGACATAACTATAAATAGTGAGCTCAGTTATCATTGTAAGGGGATACAAATTTTTGGCTAAACTACATTCTATACAAAGCTTAATACAATCTTACTTTCTTTCTTTTTGATCTCATAATTGCTGTACCCGGAAACCCTGTTCCCAGAACTGTCATCTCTGCTGTTTCATCTATATTTCAAGGCTAAGTAATGTACATTTCTTCAATTATTGTATTATTTCAGGATTAAGTCAGTTCACTTGTCTAGAAACCACGTATAAATTTAACTGTATCATTTTACGGGTAAACAGTTTGGCGCGCACCGTGGGGCCTAGACAGCCGTGCAATTAAATTGATCCCTGCCGTTTTTTACTAAAGCAGTTTGATTATTTTATCTTAGAAAAAATCATAAAAAATACAGATAACACTGTTAACAATACGCACAACCCTGAAATTCGAGGGGATTAACGTCATTTTGAGGATTCAATCACTGACACACGCAATGAGGAGAAGGACGCCACGCCGGTGCATGACAGGCAGTACCCTCGACAAGTTTGGGATACAACTCTTGATGATGCTGATGAGGAGCATGTAGTGGATGCGGTGAGGGTCATGCAAGATNTGACACACGCAATGAGGAGAAGGACGCCACGCCGGTGCATGACAGGCAGTACCCTCGACAAGTTCGGGATACAACTCTTGATGATGCTGATGAGGAGCATGTCGTGGATGCGGTGAGGGTCCTGCAAGAGCAACAGGCAATCATTCTAGGCCATCTCACGTGGCAGTATTAGACTATGATGGAACTGCAGCATGCACTATCGGGGGCTTCAAATAATGCAAACAGACGATATCCAATTCCTCCCGGTGTTCCCACAAGACAAATGACGTAGAGAGTCGACAAAAATACTCCCAGGGGCGAAGTTGGCTCCGACGGGGCCGGGGGGGAGTAGATTCTATCTTAATAACGAGAACAACCCATTCAAAAATGAACTTTTACGGTTTATGAGGGAAGTAAACGCCCGCATGGACTAAATCCTGGGCGTGCCACCAATATTGAAAGGCCCGAACTCGAAAAAGTATACTCAATTGTCGTATAAGCCGAGTGCGGCACCAGAACTAATCCCAAAGCGGTCCAAATGCCTGAAGTGCCAAAGTATGACAGGTCTTCAGGCCCACGGGAGCATATTACCACCTACACAATGGCGGAAAAAGGAAATAATTTAGATCATCATGAACTTGAATCTGTGTTGCTAAATAAATTTGAAGAAACTCTCACGAGGGGAGCTCTAACATGGTATTAATTATTACCCGAGCATTCCATAGATTCCTTTGAGATGCTCGCAGATTCTTTCATCAAGGCTCATGTCGGGTCCAGAAAAGTACAAGCCCGGAAGGCCAACATATTCAGGATCGCACAGGGAGAATCTGAATTATTACGAGAGTTCGTTACCCAATTCCAGAAAGAAAGAATGTTGCTCCCGGTTGTCCTGGACGAATGGGCAGCTGAAGCATTCACAAAAGGATTGAATCCAAGAAGCTCAGACGCATCCCGAAAGCTGATGGAGAGCTTTCTTGAGTTTCAAGCAACAACTTTGGCAGATGTCCAGCACCGGTACGAGTCAAAGATAAGGATCAAAGATGACCAGGTCGGTTCCACATCATCGGCCAAAGGACGGGAGAAGAGCAGAGAAAAATCAAAGGATGACTATGGCACGGACATAAAGACTTCGAGTGGCCAATTTTTGCCCTACGAGCGGACCAAAGGTCGTGGTAGAAACTTCCGAGCAGCAAACAAGTTCATTGTTGATAGAGGGTCCGATTGTGGTCGAATCAATAGATCAGTCTAGAGATGTCGGGGTCACGAGATCCTTCTTACCCCAAGTTATCGAATATTACTTCAACGTCAGTATAGTGGAATTGGTGTCAGCCATGAGAAACATTAAAGAGGCACAATTCCCTAGACTATGAGATCATATTCCAGCCAGAGAGGTCCCAACTTATGGTGCGAGTACCATGGGACGAACGGTCACCGGACAGGGGACTGCTGACACCTCTGGGAAGAAGTGGCTACACTATTGTAAAATGGTCACCTCGGAGAATTCTTGAGTGTCCGAGCTAAGAACAATTATGGTCGTAACAGAGATAACGCGGAACCTTCGAAAGCAGGAGAAGAACTCCCATGCCAAACGATCAATATGATTTTCGGGGGGAATGAAATTAACGGGGTCACCTTTTCGGCAGCAAAGAAGACAAAAGTATCAATAACTCATAGTAAAAGACTCCAAGAAGCTTTCACGGAGGAAGACACAGACGGATTGTTGTTGCCACATAACGACGCACTAGTAATTTCTTTAAATATGTTAGATTTTAAGAATAAACCTGTTCTAGTGGATCCAGGAAGTTCGGCTAATATCATACAATGGAGATTATTAGAGCAAGCTAAACTCATCAGAAGTATTATTCCGGCAACAAAGCTCCTCGTTGGATTCAACCTCACGAGCGTGACGACCCAGGGAGAGATTTTGCTGCTCACGAATGCTGAAGGAGTAATGAAAACAACTCTCTTCAAAGTAGTAGATGGTGACATGGGATACAACATCATCCTGGGAAGCCCATGGTTACACGAGATAAAATCTGTACCCTCAATATATCACCAGTTGCTGAAGTTTCCAGCGGCCGAAGGAATCAAGCAGATAAGAGGTGATCAACCGGCAGCAAGGGAGATGAATGCAATCTCAGTTTCCAGTAGCAAAGAGAAGGAACGCACGACATAGCAATTACAGGAACTGGCACCTACTCCCGAGATAGAATGAGCTAACCCTGAAGTAGAGTCGTCAGAACAATATCAGGTACCGAGATATTTCCAAGTTCCAGAAGAGACGGACGCAACGAAGTCCACGACGGAGGAACTGGAGCAAGTTGCATTGTTCGAGGAATTCCAAGAAACAAAATTCCATTTGGGGACATGACTGCACCCGGAGCTCAGGTCTAGTTTTATTGAATTCCTTAAATTTAATGCAGATTATTTTGCATGGTTGCACGAGGATATGATAGGTATCCCGACAGAAATAGTCATGCACAAGCTGAGTTTGGATCCCAACGTACCTCCGGTAAGACATAAGAAATGCCCTATTGCCGAGGCCAGGAATAAATTCATCAAAGAAGAGGAAACCTGCTTGCTTAAAATCGGTTCAGTCCGAGAGGTAAGATATCCGGACTGGCTAGCCAATATAGGAGTAGTTCCTAAGAAGAACAATAAATTTCGCATGTGTGTAGACTATAAAGACCTTAATAAGGCATTCCCAAAAGACTCATTCCCACTGCCAAATATCGATCAAATGATTGATGCCATAGCCGGGCACGAGTTGATGAGTTTCCTCGATGCTTATTCCGGGTACAACCAAATCAAGATGAACCCGTAAGATCAGGAAAAAACTTCATTTATAATGAATTTAGGTACATATTGTTACAATGTAATGCCCTTCGGGTTGAAAAATGCTGGAGCCACTTAACAACGGCTCATAAATAAGTTGTTTGAAAAGCAAATAGGAAAGACTATGGAAGTTTATATAGACGATATGCTTGTTAAGTCTTTGAATAAAGATGACCATTTTAAGTATTTGCAAGAAACATTCGACATCCTGAGGAAGCAAAACATGAAACTTAATCTCGAGAAGTACGCGTTCGGGGTCAGTGCTGGTAAGTTTCTAGGATTTCTGGTCTCACAAAGGGGAATTGAGGTAAACCCCGACAAAATCAAGGCCATAGAGGATATACCAGATCAATTATCGAATGTAAAGGAAGTCCAAAGGCTCACAGGTAGATTAGCAGCTTTGAGCAGGTTCATTTCTCGGTCGTCGGAAAAATGTCATCGCTTCTTCACACTGCTCAAAAAGAAAAATAATTTCGAATAGACACCGGAGTGCCAGCAGGCTCTGAGAGATCTGAAGAAGTACTTATCGAGCCCTCCATTCCTCTCAAAACCAAAAGAATGTGAAATATTTCTAGTCTACCTCGCGGTTTCAGAAGTTGCGGTAAGTGCGGTTTTAGTCCAGGAGGACAAAGGTACGCAATTTCCCATTTATTACGTTAGCAAAATTTTAACGGGAGCAGAAACTCGCTACCCACATTTGGAAAAGCTGGCTTTAGCTCTCGTAGTCACCTCTCGAAAGTTGAGGCCATACTTCCAATGCCACCCGATAGCTGTGGTGACTACTTTTCCTTTTGCGGAACATCCTCCTTAAACCCGAGCTCTTGGGCAGATTGTCCAAATGGGCCGTCAAAATGAGTGAGTTCGAAATAAAATATAAACGAAGGACTGTAATTAAGTCGCAAGTATTGGCTAACTTTGTGGCTGATTTCAGTCCGAGATTACTGCCTCTACCAACCAAGGAGGCAGTAATGGTGTCAGAATCGACATCGGGGGTTTGGACCTTATTTACGGACGGAGCTTCCAACTTAAAGGGGTATGGACTCGGAGTAGTCTTAATCGCGCCTTCGGGGAAAACCTTAAAGCAAACCATCAGAATGATCCCTTTAACTAACAATGAAGCATAGTATGAAGCTTTGATTGCAGGGCTCGAATTGCCCCAGGGACTTGATTTCGAGGTAATTGAAATCAAATGTGACTCGTATTTAGTGGTGAATAAGATCTACGAGATCTTTGATACCAAAGAACAATGTATGAAACAATACGTGGTAAAGGTCCAGGCTCTTTTGGCACAATTCCGGGAGTGGTCAATTACTCATATCCCGAGGGAGGATAACGCAGAAGCGGATGCATTAGCAAACTTAGGATCATCAACGGAAATAAAGGGATCGGAATCCGGGACGGTAGTGCAACTGATGAACTCAGTCCTGGATACGGATGGTTATTATGAGGTATATTCGACAAGTCCGGTATGGGACTGGAGAAATGAAATAATCAACTATCTCGAGCACGGGAAGTTGCCTGAAGCCCCCAAAGCACTACGCGCCAAAGCTGCACTTTATAGCTTCAAGAGAGGCCAATTGTATAGAACATCCTTCCAAGGCCCGCTGGCTCAGTGCTTAGGAGCGTCGGAAGCTAACTATGTCATGAGGGAAGTCCACGAAGGGATATGTGGCAATCACTCCGGCACAGATTCTTTGGGGCTAAAGTTGGTACGGGCAGGATATTACTGGCCTCGCGTGGAACAAGACGCAAAACACTTCGTACGAAAATATGATAAGTGTCAACGCTACGCACCACTAGTACACCAATCGGCAAAACCCTTACATTCAGTTATGTCCCCACGGTCATTCATGAAAAAGGAGATGGACATCATCGGACCGGTGCCACCGGGTCCCGAAAAGTTAATGTTTCTTTTAATTCTGACTAACTATTTTTCTAAATGGGTGGAGGCAGGTCCTTATCAGAAGATCGGAGAACCTGAAGTGGTCAATTTCCTGTGGGAAAATATAATTTGCAGGTTCGGAATACCAAAAGAGATAACATGCGACATTGGGGCACAGTTTATTCGTGCAAAAGTTACACAATTCCTCGAAGATTTGAAGATATAGAGGACCACATCATCTCCATATCATCCAATCACAAACGGTCAAGCGAAGTCAACAAACAAAGCGATTTTTCAAAATTTCAAGAAAAGGTTCGAAGCAGCAAAAGGCAAATGGCCTGAAGAATTTCCCAGTGTTCTATGGGCCTACCGAACAACGGCCAAATCAAGTACAAAAGAGACTCTTTTTTCCCTCATGTACGGTGTTGAATCCCTAATCCCGGTGGAAGTAGGTGAACCCACTTTGATATATTTTCAGGCAGATGACGAATCGAACAACAAAGCGATGTTAATCAACTTGGAATTGCTCGAGGAACGTAGGGACTTGGCGCATGTAAGAATGGTAGCTCAAAAGCATAGAATGGAGCGATATTATAATTTAAGAACCAATTTCCATTATTTAAAAGTAGGAGACTTGGTTCTGAGGAAAGTAACCCAAAATACCCGGGAACTCAACGCGGGGAAGCTAGGTCCAACGTGGGAAGGTCCCTACCGAATTTCAGCTATCACTAGGAAAGGTTCATACGAGTTAGAAAATCAGAATGGAGACAAGTTGCCCAGCAACTGGAACGTGGCACACCTCAAAAGATATTATTGCTGATGAACATTATTCAAGCGGAAAGTATGTGCTGCACTCTTTTTCCCTTCGTTTAATTTTTGTCCCAATTGGGTTTTTCTGGCAAGGTTTTTAATGATACATCATGTTACACCCCATGTTTTTGTATGTGAAAGTACGCCATAAGTAAATTGATATAAGCTCAAAAATGAGATGTTACATCCCGTATTTTCGTACGTTAAAGTTTCGTCGTAAGTTAATCGACGTAAACTCGGGAATGAGATTATTTTGAGATTATAAGTATAATGCTATTTCAAACAAGTGATGAGTAAATTCGTGAAGGTGAGAGGGTAAGCAAATCGAAGAAAATGAATTTCGTCGAAGTTTGACATTTTGAGATAAAATACGGTCCAAGCTATAATACCCTATATTTATGGACTAGTGCCATAAAAGGTACCACATTACTATGATAGCAAGATGTATAAAATGTGTTAAAAGTGAGTAGTATTATAAATAATTTGAGATAATTATTAATTATGTGGATAATTGGATAACTATTGGTCAGTGGGAGATTAACAAGTTAATCAAGAGATTAGTGGATAATTAATGATAATCTTTGGATAAAGTTAAAGAACCTCACGTGGCAGCCAAGAGCCTTAGTAACTGTGACTCTTAAAATCACATAAAAGTTGGCAAAATTTGGAGAAGTCTTTGGCCCCCACAAAGTGGGGCCCACTATCAAAGGTTAAGAGAACCTCTCTAATTCATTTTTGAATCTCCACATGTCAAAGAATGCTTCAGCAAACTCATTCAAAGTGTTAGCAACGTAATTTGCTGCAAAGTTCATACAAGAATATGATCAATTCACAAAAGAGAGATGTATCTATCTTCATACCAACGTGAATAGCTTCAGTAAGAGATTCATACAAAATTTTACAGCATCTTAAGCAACATGAGATTTTGCAATTATAAGGGAGTACAGTGCAATCTTTCTCAAGAATATCATATAGATTTTTGCTTACTCCAATCTTGTTGTCACGTGTTTTGTCGCAATTAACATGTGTTAGAGGGATTGTCAAAAGAATCGACTTAGGCATGTTAAGGCTATCCCTTATTTCCCTTTGGCATGATCCATACGATTCAAACGAAACGAGCAAATGCACAACTTTCATAAATGACTCTACTCATAGAAGTACTAGAAGTGCCTGTGTTCTTGTTTCCCCATGTATCCTATTATTCTATCATCTGTTTATGGGTCTCAGAAAATACGTAAGTTGATAAAGTTTATTTCATGATATTAATCAAAGCCATAATGGTCTTATGACGTTCCGAGAGATTTTATTGACGTACTTCTTATGCATTTCATGCATTTATACATGTACATTGACCCATGATCGGATGACATTATATACACGTATATTATATGTATATGGGATATGGGAAAATGTTTTGGCGTTATATATGCACCACCACCTGATCAGCTGGTATACATTGATGATTTGCCCACAGTGGCCGAGATGATATGATAGAATGCCCTCAGAGGCTTGATGATGTTATGAACGCATATACCTATGTATGGTATGACATTTATACACATATGCATGACATTATAAATATGAAATGATTCACAGAGTTATTCAGACTTACATGTTGAGTCTTTTACTCCATTTTTTCTCATGTCTATTATTTACTGATTTTTATTCCTTACATACTCGGTACATTATTTGTATCGACGTCCCTTTTGCCTGGGGACGCTGAGTTTTATGCCCGCACGTCTCGATAGACAGGTTGAGAGTCCTCAAAGTAGGATATCAGCTCAGCGGAAGATGTTAGTGTGCTCCATTTGCTCCAGAGTTGTTTATTTGGTTAGTATGATTTGGACATGTATAGATTAGTATAGTGGGGCCTTGTCCCGACCTTTATGGTATTTGTCTACTCTTAGAGGCTTGTAGACATATGTCATGTACGTGAAAGATTGTATGGCCTTGTTGGCCTATGTTCAGTATATGAGTGATCATTTCGGTCTTATATCATATGTCATATGTATAAGTTTGTATTACATGTTGGGTCGTCCTATGACGAGTATTCCCTCATGTTTTATTCTAGTTATCTCATGGCAGCCTTTCCATCTCATTTACCTATAAGAGTATGATACAAAAAGATACATTACGGGGGTTTGGACCTTATTTATGGACGGAGCTTCCAACGTAAAGGGGTATGGACTCGGAATAGTCTTAATCACGCCTTCGGGGAAAACCTAAAGCAAGCCATCAGAACAATCCCTTTAACTAAGAATGAAGCAGAGTATGAAGCTTTGATTGCAGGGCTCGAATTGGACCAGGGACTTGATTTTGAGGTTATTGAAACCAAATGTGACTCGCATTTGGTGGTAAATAAGGTCTACGGGATCTTTGATACCAAAGAAGAATGTATGCAACAATACATGGTAAAGGTCTAGGCTCTTTTGGCACGATTTCGGGAGTGGTCAATTACTCATATCCCGGGGGAGGATAACACAGAAGCGGATGCATTAGCAAACTTAGGATCATCAACGGAAATAAAGGGATCGGAATCCGGGACGGTAGTGCAACTGATGAACTCAGTCCTGGATACGGATGGTTATAAAGAGGTAAACTCGACTAGTCCAGTGTGGGACTGGAGAAATGAAATAAACAACTATCTCGAGCACGGGAAGTTGCCTGAAGACCCCAAAGCATTACGCGCCAAAGCTGCACGTTATAGCTTCAAGAGAGGCCAATTGTATAGAAAATCCTTCCAAGGCCCGCTGGCTCAGTGCTTAGGAGTGTCGGAAGCTAACTATGTAATGAGAGAAATCCACGAAGGGATATGCGGCAATCACTCGGGCACAGATTCTTTGGTGCTGAAGTTGGTACGGGCAGGATATTACTGGCCTCGCATGGAACAAGACGCAAAAGACTTCGTACAAAACTGTGATAAGTGTCAACGCTACGCACCGCTAGTACACCAACCAGCAAAACCCTTACATTCAGTTATGTCCCCATGGTCTTTCATGAAATAGGAGATGAACATCATCGGACCGGTGCCACCTGCTCCCGAAAAGTTAATGTTTCTTTTAATTCTGACTAACTATTTTTCTAAATTGGTGGAGGCAGGTCCTTATCAGAAGATCGGAGAACCTGAAGTGGTCAATTTCCTTTGGGAAAATATAATTTGCAGGTTCGGAATACCAAAAGAGATAACATGCGACATTGGGCCACAGTTTATTCGTGCACAAGTTACAAAATTCCTCGAAGATTTGAAGATATAGAGGACCACATCTTCTCCCTATCATCCAAGCACAAATGGTCAAGCGAAGTCAACAAACAAAGTGATTTTTCAAAACTTCAAGAAAAGGTTCGAAGCAGCAAAAGGCAAATGGCCTGAAGAATTTCCCGGTGTTCTATGGGCCTACCGAACAACGGCCAAATCAAGTACAGAAGAGACTCTTTTTTCCCTCATGTACGGTGTTGAATCCCTAATCCCAGTGGAAGTAGGTGAACCCACTTTGATATATTTTCAGGCAGATGACGAATTGAACAACAAAGCGATGTTAATCAACTTGGAATTGCTCGAGGAACGTAGGGACTTGGCGCATGTAAGAATGGTAGCTCAAAAGCATAGAATGGAGCGATATTATAATCGAAGAACCAATTTCCATTATTTAAAAGTAGGAGACTTGGTTCTGAGGAAAGTAACCCAAAATACCCGGGAACTCAACGCGGGGAAGCTAGGTCCAACATGGGAAGGTCCCTACCGAATTTCAGCTATCACTGGGAAAGGTTCATACGAGTTAGAAAACCAGAATGGAGACAAGTTTCCCAGCAACTGGAACGTGGCACACCTCAAAAGATATTATTGCTGATGAACATTATTCAAGCGGAAAGTATGTGCTGCACTCTTTTTCCCTTCGTTTAATTTTTGTCCCAATTTGGTTTTTCTGGCAAGGTTTTTAATGATACATCATGTTACACCCCATGTTTTTGTATGTGAAAGTATGCCATAAGTAAATTGATATAAGCTCAAAAATGAGATGTTACATCCCGCATTTTCGTACGTTAAAGTTTCGTCGTAAGTTAATCGACGTAAACTCGGGAATGAGATTATTTTGAGATTATAAGTATAATGCTATTTCAAACAAGTGATGAGTAAATTCGTGAAGGTGAGAGGGTAAGCAAATCGAAGAAAATGAATTTTGTCGAAGTTTGACATTTTGAGATAAAATACGGTCCAAGCTACAATACCCTGTATTTATGGACTAGTGCCATAAAAGGTACCACATTACTATGATAGTAAGATGTATAAAGTGTGTTAAAAGTGAGTAGTATTATAAGTAATTTGAGATAATTCTTAATTATGTAGATAATTGGATAATTATTAGTCAGTGGGAGATTAACAAGTTAATCAAGAGATTAGTGGATAATTAATGATAATCTTTGGATAAAGTTAAAGAACCTCACGTGGCAGCCAAGAGCCTTAGTAAATGTGACTCTTAAAATCACATAAAAGTTGGCAAAATTTGGAGAAGTCTTTGGCCCCCACAAAGTGGGGCCCACTATCAAAGGTTAAGAGAACCTCTCTAATTCATTTTTGAATCTCCACATGTCAAAGAATGCTTCAGCAAACTCATTCAAAGTGTTAGCAACGTAATTTGCTGCAAAGTTCATACAAGAATATGATCAATTCACAAAAGAGAGATGTATCTATCTTCATACCAACGTGAATAGCTTCAGTAAGAGATTCATACAAAATTTTACAGCATCTTAAGCAACATGAGATTTTGCAATTATAAGGGAGTACAGTGCAATCTTTCTCAAGAATATCATATAGATGTTTGCTTACTCCAATCTTGTTGTCACGTGTTTTGTCGCAATTAACATGTGTTAGAGGGATTGTCAAAAGAATCGACTTAGGCATGTTAAGGCTATCCCTTATTTCCCTTTGGCATGATCCATACGATTCAAACGAAACGAGCAAATGCACAACTTTCATAAATGACTCTACTCGTAGAAGTACTAGAAGTGCCTGTGTTCTTGTTTCCCCATGTATCCTATTATTCTATCATCTGTTCATGGGTCTCAGAAAATACGTAAGTTGATAAAGTTTATTTCATGATATTAATCAAAGCCATAATGGTCTTATGACGTTCCGAGAGATTTTATTGACGTACTTCTTATGCATTTCATGCATTTATACATGTACATTGACCCATGATCGGATGACATTATATACACGTATATTATATGTATATGGGATATGGGAAAATGTTTTGGCGTTATATATGCACCACCACCTGATCAGCTGGTATACATTGATGATTTGCCCACGGTGGCCGAGATGATATGATAGAATGCCCTCAGAGGCTTGATGATGTTATGAACGCATATACCTATGTATGGTATGACATTTATACACATATGCATGACATTATAAATATGAAATGATTCACAGAGTTATTCAGACTTACATGTTGAGTCTTTTACTCCATTTTTTCTCATGTCTATTATTTACTGATTTTTATTCCTTACATACTCGGTACATTATTTGTATCGACGTCCCTTTTGCCTGGGGACGCTGAGTTTTATGCCCGCACGTCTCGATAGACAGGTTGAGAGTCCTCAAAGTAGGATATCAGCTCAGCGGAAGATGTTAGTGTGCTCCATTTGCTCCAGAGTTGTTTATTTGGTTAGTATGATTTGGACATGTATAGATTAGTATAGTGGGGCCTTGTCCCGACCTTTATGGTATTTGTCTACTCTTAGAGGCTTGTAGACATATGTCATGTACGTGAAAGATTGTATGGCCTTGTTGGCCTATGTTCAGTATATGAGTGATCATTTCGGTCTTATATCATATGTCATATGTATAAGTTTGTATTACATGTTGGGTCGTCCTATGACGAGTATTCCCTCATGTTTTATTCTAGTTATCTCATGGCAGCCTTTCCATCTCATTTACCTATAAGAGTATGATACAAAAAGATACATTACGGGGGTTTGGACCTTATTTATGGACGGAGCTTCCAACGTAAAGGGGTATGGACTCGGAATAGTCTTAATCACGCCTTCGGGGAAAACCTAAAGCAAGCCATCAGAACAATCCCTTTAACTAAGAATGAAGCAGAGTATGAAGCTTTGATTGCAGGGCTCGAATTGGACCAGGGACTTGATTTTGAGGTTATTGAAACCAAATGTGACTCGCATTTGGTGGTAAATAAGGTCTACGGGATCTTTGATACCAAAGAAGAATGTATGCAACAATACATGGTAAAGGTCTAGGCTCTTTTGGCACGATTTCGGGAGTGGTCAATTACTCATATCCCGGGGGAGGATAACACAGAAGCGGATGCATTAGCAAACTTAGGATCATCAACGGAAATAAAGGGATCGGAATCCGGGACGGTAGTGCAACTGATGAACTCAGTCCTGGATACGGATGGTTATAAAGAGGTAAACTCGACTAGTCCAGTGTGGGACTGGAGAAATGAAATAAACAACTATCTCGAGCACGGGAAGTTGCCTGAAGACCCCAAAGCATTACGCGCCAAAGCTGCACGTTATAGCTTCAAGAGAGGCCAATTGTATAGAAAATCCTTCCAAGGCCCGCTGGCTCAGTGCTTAGGAGTGTCGGAAGCTAACTATGTAATGAGAGAAATCCACTAAGGGATATGCGGCAATCACTCGGGCACAGATTCTTTGGTGCTGAAGTTGGTACGGGCAGGATATTACTGGCCTCGCATGGAACAAGACGCAAAAGACTTCGTACAAAACTGTGATAAGTGTCAACGCTACGCACCGCTAGTACACCAACCAGCAAAACCCTTACATTCAGTTATGTCCCCATGGTCTTTCATGAAATAGGAGATGAACATCATCGGACCGGTGCCACCTGCTCCCGAAAAGTTAATGTTTCTTTTAATTCTGACTAACTATTTTTCTAAATTGGTGGAGGCAGGTCCTTATCAGAAGATCGGAGAACCTGAAGTGGTCAATTTCCTTTGGGAAAATATAATTTGCAGGTTCGGAATACCAAAAGAGATAACATGCGACATTGGGCCACAGTTTATTCGTGCACAAGTTACAAAATTCCTCGAAGATTTGAAGATATAGAGGACCACATCTTCTCCCTATCATCCAAGCACAAATGGTCAAGCGAAGTCAACAAACAAAGTGATTTTTCAAAACTTCAAGAAAAGGTTCGAAGCAGCAAAAGGCAAATGGCCTGAAGAATTTCCCGGTGTTCTATGGGCCTACCGAACAACGGCCAAATCAAGTACAGAAGAGACTCTTTTTTCCCTCATGTACGGTGTTGAATCCCTAATCCCAGTGGAAGTAGGTGAACCCACTTTGATATATTTTCAGGCAGATGACGAATTGAACAACAAAGCGATGTTAATCAACTTGGAATTGCTCGAGGAACGTAGGGACTTGGCGCATGTAAGAATGGTAGCTCAAAAGCATAGAATGGAGCGATATTATAATCGAAGAACCAATTTCCATTATTTAAAAGTAGGAGACTTGGTTCTGAGGAAAGTAACCCAAAATACCCGGGAACTCAACGCGGGGAAGCTAGGTCCAACATGGGAAGGTCCCTACCGAATTTCAGCTATCACTGGGAAAGGTTCATACGAGTTAGAAAACCAGAATGGAGACAAGTTTCCCAGCAACTGGAACGTGGCACACCTCAAAAGATATTATTGCTGATGAACATTATTCAAGCGGAAAGTATGTGCTGCACTCTTTTTCCCTTCGTTTAATTTTTGTCCCAATTTGGTTTTTCTGGCAAGGTTTTTAATGATACATCATGTTACACCCCATGTTTTTGTATGTGAAAGTATGCCATAAGTAAATTGATATAAGCTCAAAAATGAGATGTTACATCCCGCATTTTCGTACGTTAAAGTTTCGTCGTAAGTTAATCGACGTAAACTCGGGAATGAGATTATTTTGAGATTATAAGTATAATGCTATTTCAAACAAGTGATGAGTAAATTCGTGAAGGTGAGAGGGTAAGCAAATCGAAGAAAATGAATTTTGTCGAAGTTTGACATTTTGAGATAAAATACGGTCCAAGCTACAATACCCTGTATTTATGGACTAGTGCCATAAAAGGTACCACATTACTATGATAGTAAGATGTATAAAGTGTGTTAAAAGTGAGTAGTATTATAAGTAATTTGAGATAATTCTTAATTATGTAGATAATTGGATAATTATTAGTCAGTGGGAGATTAACAAGTTAATCAAGAGATTAGTGGATAATTAATGATAATCTTTGGATAAAGTTAAAGAACCTCACGTGGCAGCCAAGAGCCTTAGTAACTGTGACTCTTAAAATCACATAAAAGTTGGCAAAATTTGGAGAAGTCTTTGGCCCCCACAAAGTGGGGCCCACTATCAAAGGTTAAGAGAACCTCTCTAATTCATTTTTGAATCTCCACATGTCAAAGAATGCTTCAGCAAACTCATTCAAAGTGTTAGCAACGTAATTTGCTGCAAAGTTCATACAAGAATATGATCAATTCACAAAAGAGAGATGTATCTATCTTCATACCAACGTGAATAGCTTCAGTAAGAGATTCATACAAAATTTTACAGCATCTTAAGCAACATGAGATTTTGCAATTATAAGGGAGTACAGTGCAATCTTTCTCAAGAATATCATATAGATGTTTGCTTACTCCAATCTTGTTGTCACGTGTTTTGTCGCAATTAACATGTGTTAGAGGGATTGTCAAAAGAATCGACTTAGGCATGTTAAGGCTATCCCTTATTTCCCTTTGGCATGATCCATACGATTCAAACGAAACGAGCAAATGCACAACTTTCATAAATGACTCTACTCATAGAAGTACTAGAAGTGCCTGTGTTCTTGTTTCCCCATGTATCCTATTATTCTATCATCTGTTTATGGGTCTCAGAAAATACGTAAGTTGATAAAGTTTATTTCATGATATTAATCAAAGCCATAATGGTCTTATGACGTTCCGAGAGATTTTATTGACGTACTTCTTATGCATTTCATGCATTTATACATGTACATTTGACCCATGATCGGATGGCGTTATATACACGTATATTATATGTATATGGGATATGAGAAAATGTTTTGGCGTTATATACGTACCACCACCTGATCAGCTGGTATACATTGATGATTTTCCCACAGTGGCCGAGATGATATGATAGGATACCCTCAGAGGCTTGATGATGTTATGAACGCATATACCTGTCACGCCCCAACCTGAAGGGACGTGGCCGGCACCCGGTACCATACTCGGCCCGAGCGTACCACTCTGTAATTGTGAACTCTAGAGGAATAACCCTCAACCTACGCCGATGAGACCATATTCTGAATTATCTGAAAATATCGTCTGTCTCATCTAAGGGGTAAACATACCCAA
>AWOL01S0041710.1:0-32001 GCA_000715115.1 Nicotiana otophora | reverse complement strand
AGGATTGAGTAGGGCAAGTTCTTGAACTCGGGCATCGGGGAACGGATTCGTGGTTAGGATAGACATATACCTAATTGCCTTGCTTGGTTGATTTACAGGAATTATAAATGCGTTCTTGTTGATTCTAACTCCATAGACATATAGGCGTTAGGTTAGCTTGAATAGGCGAGTAAGAACTCGACAGATTCTTATGAGCAATATTAACCCTGTCAACCAATAAGCTAGATAAATTAGTTGGTTAATTCAATTTAAGAATACAATATGATTGTTAGATAGCCCATAACCCTAGATCGTTTTCATTATATTGATATCATAAAAAATCTGCTCTTTCTCTATTCAAAGTTAATTATTTATATTTTTTTATTTAATTAGTTTAGAATAAAATATTTTTAGGTTTAATTCTTGTTTAGATAATTAGGATAGTCTAATTTAGTTAATAGTTAATCATAAGTCCTCGTGGGTTCGACATCTGACTTTTAGTCTCTTTATTACTTGACGACCGCGTATACTTGCGTGAGCGTGTTTGGTCCCAACATATACTTATACTACACTTCTGCACATTGCGTGCAGATATTGGCTGTTGTTATTGCTGTGCTCGATGGTTGTGGGACTTGAAGAAGTACATGCGTTCCTGTTGTAGCTTCCTTTTGTTCAGGGTAGCCTTAGATTTATAAAAGCTCTGTTTATGTATTATTCAAACAGACTATGTATTTATTTCCTTTCCGCTTTGTATACTCTATTCTTAGAAGCTCATGATTTTTTACTACCAGTTCTTGGGGAATGTATAAGGTTAAGATAATTATTTACTTAAATTTATTTAATAATTATTATTGGAATTGGATAGTTGAAAGTTGGCTTACCTAGCGTGTTCGGTTAGGTGCCATCACGACTAGTTGGAGTTTGGGTCGTGACAAGGTGGTATCAGAGCTCTAGGTTCATAGGTTCTACAAGTCATGAGCAAGTGTCTAGTAGAGTCTTGCGGATCGGTATGATGACGTCCATACTTATCTTCGAGAGGCTACATGTCATTTAGGATATATACTTCCCATTGTTCTTTCCTTATCGTGCGAGATTGATTCAACCTGAGATATAAACTCTTTGAATTCCTTCCACGTATTCATATGCGCACATGAGTGCCCGGTATCAGCTGTGCATCGCCGTGTTGTGATTTTATGAATGAGGTTCAAGATGTGTATTATTTGTTTTGGTGATAGGCCAGTCTGGAGGACTTGAGGCCAGGTTTAGACCGCAGCTTAGGCTCGGTAGCTTCAGTTGTAACCGATACATTTGGATTCATATGTCCAGAAGTGTCTCTATGAGTGGAATTTGTGGCTTGATGAACTGTTGAATAGCTATATGATGAGCATGATGTGACTGTAGAATGTGTCCAGATGAGTTTGTTGGGATGTGAAAAGGACTATTGGGTGCTTAATTTCTGTCTAAATGCGGCTTATAGTCTCGGGTTATGAGTGTGTTGAAGGATCTTTCACGTTGTTAAATTGTGGGACAAATTAAATTCTCATGTCTTGTTTATGAGTTTGGACTCAGAAAGATTAAGTAATTGCATAGTAATTGTAGTTGCGAAAGGGTATAACAAGATACCAGATTGAGGCTAAGCAGGTGGATTATCCCCTGCGGAGTAATCTATGTAGGAGTATTTCTTATGATGTGAGTGGAGAGTTTCTTTTCTGCCGACGGGGTGTATGGGTGGAGATTTGAATCTGAATCTGGTTGAGAAAGTTGACTTGTGTGTTAAGAGGATGAATACGAGCTTAGCGGATGATTGAGGTATTTTTATTGTTGGCGTTGTATGAACTTGGGAAGGAGTTTCATTGGACTGACTGTGGCATTATGGCAGTAAAAAAGTATTGGTATTGTGAGTTATGGAATGTTTTAATCTATGGCTTTGAGCCAAGTGGGGGAGTCTGCTATTGACCATTTGATTTCATGGTTACGTGTTAAATTTTAATTTGGGTCGGAGGCATACTTGTGGGTTAGCTATGACTTACAGAAGTTGAGATCGAGGATGACTGGAATAAGGAAATTCCTGGTTAAGGATTATATTTCACGTATGAGTAAATGAAATTCGCAGGATGAGTGAGTTATTATTGGTGAATGATGTAATGCACACGAAGTATGAAGTATTATATGTGGTGTTAAAGTAGAGTTACTTCTTTGAGTGTTGTGGTGCTAATGGGGCACATGTCTTTTGTCCCATTTGGGTGGTGCAATTAGATTTGAGCAAAGTGGGTGACTCCCGAGAAAATTTCAGTGGGTTTGAGAATTATATATAGCGATTGAGAATGTTTCCGGACTTGTGTATGGATTCTACATTTTTGTGTAAGGAAGGTAAGAAGAACAATTTCAAATTCACATAACATATTCTCAGAGTGAGTGTTATAGTTGTGGTATTTTTGGAGGTGCTTAAGAAGAATACAGTTGCTTATGGGCCGTAGGGCATTGTGGATCTATGCTAAGGTTTGTAGGGTGAGTTGTGGTTAAAGATCATGGTATTTTAGGAAGAAGAAGTATCAATCTAAAGACAAATCTGGAAGGGACTCGGAGAAAGTAGGACAACTGGGTAGTAGGTTGGATCAGTATAGTAATGGATATGATCGGTTCTTTGGGTGCTTATGATGTGGGGGTTTTCTACAGGTGCTTTGTGGCAATACACCTGAACTTGGTGACCTGCGTGGCTTGGTCGAGTTAGAGGAATTTAGTTTTTAGGGCTTGATTATGTACAAATGGATTCCAAAGTATTCTTGGTAGTTTCTACCGGTGTGGAGAACGTGTTATGTATTGTGATTTCCTCTTGGAAGGAAGCAAGATAAAGGTTTCTAACTAATCGGATATGTAATTTGCTGGTGACGAGAGTTGATAATGAGATTCTTGTGCTTTTCACATGATGGCAAGATAGATGTTATGTGTTGTGCGGAAGTTAGATTTACATGTACAAGGTAGCAGTTCAGTCTTGAAGGAAGGTAACGAAGTTTGGGTAGAATGGTCATGAATGCTTAGACAACATGGGCGGTTCCAAATAACTAGATAAATACTATTACTACTTGGTGTATGAGAAGGGTGCGTATTTCAGAAGGCGCATTGTATTTTGACTTACGGAGGTATAAATTAGTATTGCGGTACTCACATGGTTGATAGACTGCTGATATTCAAATTTTGTCAATTGGCACGGAAGAAATTTTAAAGTATTTCTCGTGGGATGATCGTGTATGAGAGAGTTATTAGGCATTCGGGCAGTGGAGATGGAATCAAATATGGTGATTCGCGTGTTCTATGGATTTGGAGATTGGGAGTTCTCAGGAGCGGATTGTTTCNCGGAAGAACTTTTAAAGTATTTCTCGTGGGATGATCGTGTATGAGAGAGTTATTAGGCATTCGGGCAGTGGAGATGGAATCAAATATGGTGATTCGCGTGTTCTATGGATTTGGAGATTGGGAGTTCTCAGGAGCGGATTGTTTCATGGTTGTGGACTGTGAAGTTGTGGCCGGAGCTAGCTATATGATAGAATGTGTTATGATTCAGTCATTATGGATTTTCGAAAGAACTCTTTTCTATTTGTGGGTAACCCGAGTTGATATGGGGGTCCATAGGTAGGCCCAATTAAGATGTGTATTCTACACCGAGCCGGAATAGTTGGCTCCATACTGCTATTGTTGAGGGATGTGGCATTCTATTGATGTTGAGCTTATTCGTGTTCTCAAATGATCTATGAGTTATTCCTTTATGCTACGAGGAGTTGTGATTCATTGGTTATGTGCACAGATGGTGCGGTTCTATTTGAGCTTTATAGTGGAATTTGAGCATGATGAGTATTTGGGTATTGCATGATCGATTGCGTAATGGTTATGTTCTTTCAGGTTTTGTGTGATATTTTTGTAATTTGCCTCTCTATGGTTATTGATGTTGAGCAGGGTGGCTCGGGGTATATAATATGGACCAACGTTTGGATGGGGACACCTATTGTAGTGGAGCTATGTTAAGGTATGAACCTTGTGTTAGAATCGGGTGATGGTTCTACGGTGTATGATGAATTTTCAGCATTTCATTGTGGAAGTACTTGTTTATCTGGCAAGGCAGTTCTCTCATTTGAGTCATTTTCCATGACTGGGTACATTTGAATTGTTGCGTATTAGTGCACGGATGGCACGAGTTGTGGCTCCGAGTTATATTGGTGCAGTATGTCTGTGGAACAGTTATGTTTAGTAATATAAGGTCATTGGACCTGAAATGGGTACTATCAGGTTTAATTTCGGTATATTCAGGAGTATGATATTGAAAGTCGGCTCAGAAAGTGATTATGGTTCTGGTTGGGGCGAGAGACCTCCATGCCTTGTTGGTCTGATAAAGGGTTACGAGATTCTGCATGTTTCTTTTATTATCAACAGTGTACGAAGGTTTTGGGATGGGGTTTGGTTCGATATGGGTTTAATACTAGTATGCAGTTGGTTTTAGAGTAGTCACTGCGATCAGGAATGGTGCTACGAGCATACGAGTTGTGTAATATGCTGGGTGATTATATCCGTGGTTATAGTTATAGCTCAATGCAGCTTATTCGGACTTATACAGTTTGTAAATGTAAGATTCGTGTCTCGAAAGAAATTTTAATGGTTCGAAATTAAACTCCAAGGTTTATGGGCTAAGGTTAAATTAATAATTTTCAGTTGCATTGCGTAGTCAAGCCTATGTGGGATAGGGTGACGTGGGTTCACCCCCGTGTACGTGTGTGGTAAGATGGAACGATGATTTGATGGCTTGGAAACAACTCTTGGCACGTTCGAGGACGAACGTATGTTTAAGTGGGGGAGAATGTAACAACTCGACCGGTCGTTTTAAGTATTACAACCTTGCTTCCCCCTTTACTGCTCAAATTGTACTTTACAGTTGTTGTGTGACTTTACAGTTGGTTCGGGTCCGGTGAGGTTTTGGAATGAATTGGAAGACTTAGTTCCAAGGTTTAAAGTTTAAGTTAAAATAGTGAACGGACGCGGACTTATGTGTAAACGACCTCGGATTCGAATTCTGATGATTGCAATAGCTCCGTATGGTGAGTTTGGACTTAGGAGCGTGTTCGAAAAATTATTTGGAGGTCCGTAGTGGAATTAGGCTTGAAATGCCGAAATTAAATTTTTGGGAAGTTTGACCGGAGAGTTGACTTTTTGATATCGGGGTCGGAATCCGATTCTGGTAGTTGGAATAGGTCCATAATGTGAAATGTGACTTGTGTGCAAAATTTGAGGTCAATCAGACGTGATTTGATGTGTTTCGGCGCAAGTTATAGAATTTGAAATTTCAAGGTTCAATGATTTCCAATTGAGGTGTAATTCGTCGTTTTGATGTTGTTAGGTGTGATTTGAGGCCTCGAGTATGTCCGTGTTATGTTATGAGACTTGTTGATACAATTGGTTGAGGTCCCAGGGGCCTCGGGTGAGTTTCAGACGGTTAACGGATCAAGTTTGGACTTAAGGAACTGCTGGAACTGCTGCCTACTGGTGTGATCGCACCTGGGAAGATTTTGATCACAGGTGCGAAGCAGCATGTGCGTGAAATAAGCCGCAAAAGCGGCCAAGAGTGGGACCGGGCAGTGCTCGCAGGTGCGAGGAATTTGCCGCATGTGCGAGGCCGCATGTGCGAAGGGGAATGCGCATCTCCGAAGCCCGCAGATGCGAGAATATCACCGCAGATGCGAGATTTTAGTGGTCCGGCTGTTTTCTGCCGGAGCGCATTTTTGTCCGCAAATGCGGATGCACAGGTCGAGCCCAGGCACCGCAAGTGCAGAAATGCTTGGGCAGTGTTTAAAAACGAGGGTTCCGAGATTCTTTCTCATTTTGGACATTTTGGAGCTCGGTTTGGGTGATTTTGGAGAGGAAATTTTCCACACAACTTGGGTAAGTGTTCTCAACTCCCTTGTGATTATATTCCATGAATTCATCTTCATTTTTAGTGTAAGATTATTGAATCTTCAAGAGAAATAGAAGGAAATTTTTGTAATGTCACAAAACAAATTTTTCAAGTTTGAATACCAATTTGGAGTCAGATTTGAGTGAAATTAATATGGTTGAACTAGTAATTGGATGGGTTGTCGTATTTTGAGAGTTTCGTCGGATTTCGAGACATGGGCCTCACAGGTGATTTTTCGGGCGTAATTTCGGATTTTGTGGAAATATTAACATTTTGATATGGAATTAATTCCTATGCATTGTGTGGACTGAATCAAATTAATTGTGGTAGATTCAAGCCGTTCGGGAGTTGATACGCGCATAATGGGATTTCTAGAGCATTATTTAGCTTGCTCGACTTTGGATTAGGCTTGTTTGAGGTAAATAACTCTTCTAATCTTGGAGTTGAGGGTATGAACCCTGAATATATGTATTTTGTGAATTGTTGGGAGGTGACGCACATGATAGGTGACGGGCGTGTGGCGTGCACTATAGAAATTGTGAAATAATTATTTCTGTGGAATTTTATAGTTAAGTAATCTTGGCATTTTCCATGCGTTTTTATGTGTTAAAGAAATTGAGCTAAAAAACATATTAAAAATCATGTTGAGGCTATGTGCCAGATTATTAGGACCCACAAAGGTCATATTTCTATGAATTATTGATTTAAAGTAAAAATTCATACTCAGTCAAATTCATTTCATTGCATATCATAACTGAGTTTTATGACCCTATTTTGATGCATACAAATATTTGGGGCCGAATGCCCTGTTTTACTTAAATACCCGAGGGGCTTGAGAGGTTTATGACTGAGTGAGGCCGAGGGCCTGATTTATGTTGCATATTTATGGGATCGGGCTGCACGCCACAGCATGTTGTATGTTTATGGGATCGGGCTGCATGCCGCAACATGTTTGATATCAGCCGAGGGCCTAATTGTGAGGATGAGTGTGGATCGGGGCTGCCCGCCTGCTGCATATTTATGACTGAGTGAGGCCGAGGGCCTGATTTGTGAGGATGAGTGTGGATCGGGGTTGCCCGCCTGCAGCATACTTTATTATTATAGCACGTGAGTGTCCGTGCAGATTGTAGCGCTTGGGTTGAAGGAGCCCCTCCGGAGTCTGTACACACTCCCAGTGAGCGCAGGTACCTACTGAGTGCGAGTGCCGAGTGCCGAGTGCTGGGTGACTGGGAGGCATGAGTGATTGTGAGGTATGCCCGAGTGACAAGAGTGATTGTGAGGTATGCCCGAGTGGCACGAGTGACTGTGAGATTGTTCCATAGGGGCTGTATATGAGTGATGTTCTGCCCGAGGGGCTGTTTATGATTTTTTCATTGAGTTGCATTGTATTGGCATAAACACATGACATACATGCATAGAGATGTATTTCCTCATGCTGTACTGCATCACATCATTCATGATGTTTCACACATTGTTGACAGATGGGCATAGTGATGCATTTGTTTTTACACGGGTTATCCAGAAGGAAAATGAAACATCTTATTTATTATTGACAAGATTTTGGGAGACATTTATTGTTTTCAAACTATTCATATTTTTGGCAACTCCAGCAAACGATTTGGGTTTTCACTGATATATTTGAAAGAAAGAACTACTATTTTTGAAATCATGATTTGGCTAGGTATTTTATCCCTGCGTTACTTCTGGTATTATTTGCTTTATGTTGTAATGGATTGTTGTGAACTATTGGTTTTGGACCCGACCTTGGTGTAAGCTCGTCACTACTTTCAACCTACGGCTAGGTTTGTTATTTACTCAGTATATGGGGTCGGTTGTACTGATACTACACTTATGCACATTGCATGCAGATGTTGGCTGTTGTTATTGTTGTACTCGATGGTTGTGGGACTTGAAGATGTACCTGCGTTCCTGTTGTAGCTGCCTTTTGTTCAGGGTAGCCTTAGATTTATAAAAGCTCTGTTTATATATTATTCAAATAAACTATGTATTTATTTCATTCCCGCTTTGTATACTCTATTCTTAGAAGCTCATGATTTGTACTACCAGATCTTGGGGAATGTATAAGGTTAAGATAATTATTTACTTAAATTTCTTTAATATTTGTTATTGTTATTGGAATTGGATAGTTGAAAGGTGGCTTACCTAGCGGGTTGGGTTAGGTGCCATCACGACTAATTAAATTTTGGGTCGTGACAGCAGCAGACTTATTTAAAAGTCTATATATACTTGATTGAAATAAATATATGACAGACTTAATTAAAATGAATATATTGGAGGAGCGGGTTGCACGCCGCAACAGAATTGAATGTGAATATATTATGAGAGCGGGTTGCACGCTGCAACAAAATTGAATGTGAATATATTGTGAGAGCGGGTTGCACGCTGCAACAGAATTGAATGTGAATATATTGTGAGAGCGGGTTGCACGCTGCAACAGAATTGAATGTGAATATATTGTGAGAGCGGACAGAATTGATGGACATGACAATTGGTTATGACTGTTGTGTTGACTTCAATTATTATAAATGAATTACCTGATTTATTTCTATTATTGTTGTTGTTACTAATATTACATACAAGTAATGTAAGTGACCCGCCTTAGCCTCGTCACTACATCGCCGAGGTTAGGCTCAGCACTTACCAGTACATGGGGTCGGTTGTACTGATACTACACTCTGCACTTCTTGTGCAGATTTTGGAGTTGGTCCCAGCGGCGTACCATAGACTTGCTCGGATTTCAGCTACTCAGAGGAGACTTGAGGTATAACTGCACGGCGTTCGTAGTTCTGAAGTCCCCGTCCATTTTACTTTAGCTGTGTGTTTATTTTCTGACAGCTTTATTTTATTTCACACCTTTATTTGTATAATTCTAGAAGCTCGTGCACTTGTGACACCAATTCTGGGATGGTATTTAGACACCGTAATTTTTATGGATTATTCACTATATTTCAGACGTTACTTCCGCAATTGTTCTCTGTTATTAATAAATTTAAAAATTATTTTAAAAATGAATAATACTATTCTAACGTTGGCTTGCCTAACAAGTGAAATGTTACGCGCCATCATGGTCCGAAGGTGGGAATTTCGGGCCGTGACAGATATATAAAATATATAGGATGTAATATTAGAATTTCATTCAATATTATATATGGCCAAGTTTTAAATTAGAATTTAAACCGACCTGAAATTTCATGTTGCGGGCGCTTTTCGAATGGAAATAAGTTGTCTAATTAAAGAGCATACAACCTTTGTGACATGGCTAATTTCCTACGAGCCAAAGTTCACTGTGCTTAAATTATGTAATACTAAAGTTATAAATTTGATATGCCTTATAATTAATGTGTATAAGAATGTAACTGCTGATTTTAATTTTATCTTACATGAAATTAATTAGATAACAGATAAGCTAAAATCTTCGTCTCATGTTGGTTTTGAAAATTCATCAAAAGAGAAGGCGATGTAAAATAGGGGAGAAGTAAACAAATTTTATATACCACCAAAGGGTGAAATAAATAAAATAATTATCAAAAATAAAGTATTATTGGTCAAGAGTCATGTTTTAAAGTTAATAATTATCCCTTCTTTATCCTAACGTACGTAAACCTTTTGAACGAAAAGCAATATAGTTACTGTACTGCATGATATATTTCTTATTAACCAAGATTTAACAAAGTTCTTCTATTCATAACGTGTACGAGCAATAAAAGGCAACGCAAGATAGCCTATATATCGTAACTTTATGGATTATATCCAAGTCCACGCAATTTGGTAGTAGAATCGTATCTGAAAAAGATTTAACTATTACGTTTTTATCCAACAAGAAATTATATGTTTGATAGAGTAATTTATATTTTAAAGGGCTGAAATGTCGATTAATATTTCGGGGACTTACTAATATTCGTCATTTTATAATAACTAGTTTCTATACTCGTGCGTTGCACGAATATCTCAAGTCAAGTATCACATAACTTAAACAAAAGATAGTAGAAACATTTGTTAGGGTATTAAAAAAAAACTAATTATTATATGTAATATATTACCATTGTTAGTAAACCAATATTTGAATTCAAAACATAATCGATCATCGCTTGTCCTACCAAAGGATCACAATTAAAATAATAAAATTTGTAATTACATTACCTTTATTTATAAGGTATAAACACGTTATTTGATCGTGTCTTTCTTAGTATTTTGCATTATTTGTGTATATTTATAATTGCACTTCAATTGATATCAACAAGGTGGTGTCACTCGCAAGTTATTTGGTGATAAATCTTATATTCTACTTTAATTACATTGCATGATTTACACTATTCTGAATTGCTCTTTCAAATTCCTCAAAGGTATATACTATAAAATGCCTATTCGTTTATAAAATAATAGTAGTGGAGACGAATTTTTTAGATAATTTTTATAAAATGCCTATTCATTTACTAGATATTTTATTTATTTATTATGTATATTTACTGTAATTGATTTCCCGACTTTTCGATATATCCAATTATTTATATTTTGACACTATTTGATAAAAGTTCTGACTCCGCCACTACCTAGACCTATACATGACTGCCAAAGAACAAAACAATGGAAAAGAAAACAACACGACAGATTGTACTTTTGCGCACAAACCAATACAACACATGAAATTATCAGGTAAAAGCAGTTGTTAACTCTAACATCAGCAGAGATGTTTCTTTGAAGATAGAACATACAAACTCTTATTTAGTTGTGCACTTCCCTATTCCTTCGGAAATCTTTTTTCTACGACATTTTTAATTGATGAACTCTACATGGGCAGCATGTTTACTCCTTTGAATCCTCTTAAGTGGTTGATCATCTTAGAAATTCTGTCTCTATAACGATCCGACTTTCCGTTTTAAGAATTTGCGCCCCGTTCAGTGACTTAAGGTCTTAAGCAGCCTCGCAATATGTATGTCATTCCGGGTTGCTTTGATAGGTTTCGGCACGAGTTTTAGAAGTTGGAAG
Organism: Nicotiana otophora; assembly: GCA_000715115.1. Lineage (NCBI taxonomy): Eukaryota > Viridiplantae > Streptophyta > Magnoliopsida > Solanales > Solanaceae > Nicotiana > Nicotiana otophora. Next base: position 21,077 of record AWOL01S0041710.1, on the reverse strand, counting down.
TTTTGGAAGTTCATAAGTTCGATTCGTGGTGCGATTTGTATTTTTGACGTTATTTGATGTGATTTGAGACCTCGAGCGAGTCCGTGTTAGGTTGTGAAACTTGTTGGTATGTTTAGACGGGGTCCCGAGGGCCTCGGGTGTGTTTCAGATGGGCTATAGACCATTTCCTTCTATTTTTGAACTGCTATTTCTGTTTTCTGGTATTCTTCTTCGCGTTCGCGAAGATCACCTCGTGTTCGCGAAGTGTTACTGCTTACCACCCATATTTCTTCTTCGCATTCAACCTCTCGCGTTCGCGAAGGTTTACCTTTTTCCTCCATCGCGTTCGCGATTAGCCACTCGTGTTCACGAAGCTCTTCATGGCAGCCTCATATTTCTTCTTCGCGTTCGCGTTTAACATCTCGCGTTCGCGTAGGTTCCGTCCCTTGTTCTTCACGTTCGCACTCCTTCCTTCGCGTTCGCAAAGGATTTTTCTAGATAGCTTTACCTTCCTTCTTCACGAACGCGAGTCTTTCTCCGCGTTCGCGATGCTTTCAGACCTGGGCAGATTATAAGTTTTCCAAATCGAGGGTTAGGCCATTCTTATCACATTTTGACTTGTAGAGCTTGGTTTTGAGCGACTCCTTGTGGGTTTTTCAAGCGAATCGATTGGGTAAGTGTTCCTCGCATAGAATCTATTTATTTCCATGATTCTATCTTTATGTTTATCATTTAAATTGTGTTCTGAGTTGAGAAAAAGGCTGGTTTTTGAAGAAAAGTTTCAAAATGAAAAATCACGATTTGAGGGACGAAATGATATCGGAATTTGATAAAATTGGTATGGTTAAACTCGTATCGGAATGGGTGTTTGGATTTCATAAAAAATATGTCGAGTTTCAAGAGGCGAGCCCTGCGTTGACTTTTGTTGACTTTTTGGAATAAATTTTTAAGTCGACGTGTTATTATTCGGATTTGTTTCCGATGAATTTTAATGAAATTATAAAATTGAATTGGATAGATTTGACGTGCAATTGGTCTTGTTGATAGTAAATTGATAACAATCTATTTTATGTTGAAATTGAGAGCATGTGGCTATTGCCTGGTGGATTATAAAATGAAATGTGGGCACGAGGTGTCGTGAGTAAATAATGAGGATATTTGGCACGTGAATTGTCCGTGCAGTTGTGATATGAAATGTGGGCACGGGGCGCTGTAATGAAATGATAATGATAATTGGTACGTGAATTGTCCGTGCAGCTGTGATATGAAATAAGGGCACGAGGTGCTGGGGAAATATGATGATTTAATTATGGGCATCGGTTGTGGGAATTTGAAGTTTCAAGTTCTTTAAGTTTAAATTGGAGGGCGATTCATGATTTTAGCATTGTTTGATGTGGTTTGAGGGCTCGACTAAGTTTGTATGGTGTTTTAGGACATATAGGTATGTTTGGTTGAGGTCCCGGATGTAACGACCGACTTTTCATTTTAAGAATTAACGCCACGTTCAGCTATTTAAGGTCTCGAGCAGCTTCGCAATATGTATTATGACCCGCGGGTGTGGTCGAGTTTGATTTACTGAAGATTCGGAATTAAATTAAAAGAATAATCCTTATTTAGAAGCTTAAATGAAAAGAGTTGATCGGAGAGTTGACTTTTGAGCAAACGACCCCAGAGTGGAATTTTTATGATTCCAATAGCTTCGTATAGTGATTTCGGACTTAGGCGTATGTCCGGATTTGGATTTGGATGTATGCAGGTCAATTTGACGCATTTTGGCGAAAGTTGGAAAATGAAAGATTTTTAGAAAGTTTGACCGGGAGTTGACTTTATTGATATCGGGGACGAAATTCGATTTTGAAAATTCAAACAACTCCATTATATTATTTAAGACTCGTGTGCAAAATTTGAAGTCATTCCGGATTGATTTAACACGTTTCGGCGCAAATTATAGAATTTGGAAATTTCATAACTCATAATTCGATTCGAGGCGCGATTCGTAGTTTCAGCATTGTGTGATGTGATTTAATGCCTCGATTAAGTTCGTGTCATGATTTGGGAGTTATTGGTATGATTTGACGGGGTCCCGAGGGGCTTGGGTGTATTTTTGGATCATTGGTTGAGAGACTAGTAAAGTTAAGAAATTTGGGTGTTTGGCCATGGTCAATATCGGGTTAAGGCGACCTCTTTTCAGTGTTTTGAGTGCGCGAGCATGTCCGTAGCGTGTTTTATGATTGAAATTCATATATGGTTTGTGTCCGGCAGGTTCCGGATGAGTTTCGGGGTGGTTTCGGATCATTTCGGAGACGTTTCAGTTTTGCTGGTTTCTGGTGCGACATTGTTCATTCGCAAATGCGAAGTTTTTATTCGCAAATGCGAAAATACCATTCATTCGCAAATGCGAAAACACTTTTCATTTGCAAATACGAAGTTTTTGTCCGCAAATGCGAAAACACTGTTCATTCGCAAATGCGAAAATACTGTTCATTCGCAAATGCGAAATGTTTGTCCGCAAATGCGAACCTAGGCAGAAACTTAAGGATTGAAAATCTGTCATTTCTTCATTTTCATTGGAGCTTGGTTTTTTGGTTGATTTTGAGGATTTCTTCATGACTTCGACTGGGGTAAGTGTTCTATATGCGAAAGTGATTATATTTCATGAAGCTAGGGTTACATTCATCGTTTAATGCAGATTTAAATGGAAGAAATCAAGTTTTTTGTAAAATCTTCCCTAAACTAAAATTCAAGATTTGGAGGACGATTTGTTGTTGGAATTTGATAAAATTGGTATGGTTGAACTCGTAGCGGAATGAGTGATCGGATTTTGTTAAACTTATGTCGGGTTCCGAGAGGCGTTGACTTTTGATGACTTTTTAGGATAAATTTCTAAGTCGACATTTTATTATCCGGAATTATTTCCGATGAATTTTAATGAAGTTATACAATTAATTTGGATGGATGTGAGCTGTCTGGAGGTCAATTCAAGCAAGAAGGCAATTTTAGAATATTGGCATAACTTCAAAAAAGTAAGTATCTTGCCTAACCTTGAGTGGGGCGAATTTTCGCTTAGGCATTGAGTCTTATGTGGCATTTGTGAAATGTGAAAATCCATGTACGCATGGTGACGAGTATGTACTTGGGATTATATGTGCAAAATTTATTGAGTTAAAGTCTTGGGTATATTATGTAGTAAATTTAATGATTCGACCGGTCGATTTGAGTATCACAACCCCATTTCCCCATTTACTGCTCAATGTATGCCTTACAATTAATTTATGACTTATCGGGTTAGTTGGTTCGGGTCCGGAAGGATTATTGAGTGAAATGAGATACTTATTCTCATTATTAAAAAAATTTAAGTTGGAAAAGTTGACTGGATATTCACTTATGTGTAAACGACCTCAGAATTGAATTCTAATAATTCCAATCCGTATGGTGATTTTAGACTTAGGAACGTGTCCGGAAAATTATTTGGAAGTCCGTAGTGGAATTAGGCTTGAAATGGCGAAAGTCGAATTTTTGGAAAGTTTGATCGGGGGGTTGACCTTTTGATATCGGGCTTGAAATTCTATTCTAAAAATTTGAATACCTCTGTTATGTCATTTATGACTTGTGTGCAAAATTTGAGGTCAATCAGACGTGATTTGATAGGTTTCATCGTCGTTTGTTGAAATTTGAAATTTCAAAGTTCATTAGACTTGAATTGGGGTATGATTCTTTGTTTTAGTGTTGTTTGAGGTGATTTGAGGCTTTGACTAAGTTCGTTTGATGTTTTAGGACCTGTTGGTGTATTTGGTTGAGGTCCGGGGGCCTCGGGTAAGTTTCGGATGGTTAACGGGTTGGATTTTGGACTTGGAACTCTGCTAGAATTTTTCTGATGCACCATTTGGTTTCCTTCATCGCGTTCGAGAGTGGAGCCTCGAGTTCGCGAAGAGGAACTGAGAGGCTAGCAATATTTTCTCTTTGCGCTCGTGAAGAAAAGGATGTGTTCGCGAAGGGTGGTCAGTCGCGAACGCGAGAGGTGTTACCCGTTCGCGAAGAAGAGAAGAAGCAGCTGAGGACCGAGGCAATTAGTCTATGCATTCGTGTAGGGGTGTCTCGTTCAAACTTATTGAGTTGGTTGTACTCATACTACACTCTTCGCGAACAATTAAATTACCAGGAACGTGTGTGGTAAGATGGAACAATGAGTTTTTGGCCTTGAAACAACTCTTGGCACGTTCGAGGAAAATATATGTTTAAGTGGGGGAGAATGTAACTACCCGGCCGGTCGTTTTGAGTATTACAATCCCGTTTCTCCATTTACTGCTCAAATTGTACTTTACAGTTGTTGTCTGAATTGCCGGAGTAATTGGTTCGGGTCCGGTGAGGGTTTGGAATGAATTGGAACACTTAGTTAAAATAGTGACTGTATATCAACTTATGTGTAAACGACCCCAGAATGGAGTTTTGATGATTCTAATAGCTCCGTATGGTGATTTTGGACTTAGGAGCATGTCCGAAAATTGTTTTGGAGGTACGTAATGAAATTAGGCTTGAAATGCCGAAAGTTGAATTTTTAGGAAGTTTGAGCGGGGGTTGACTTTTTGATATCGGGGTCAAAATCCGATTCTGGAAATTGGAATAGGTCCGTAATGTGAAATGTGAATTGTGTGCAAAATATGAGGTCAATCGGACGTGATTTGCTGTGTTTCAGCACAAGATATAGAGTTTGAAGCTTGAAAGTTCAATGATTTTTAATTGAAGTGTAATTCGTCATTTCGATGTGATTAGGTGTGATTTGAGGCCTCGAGTAGGTCCGTATTATGTTATGTGACTTGTTGGTATATTTGGACGGGGTCCCGAGTGTCTCGGGTGAGTTTCGGACGAAGTTTGGTTCATTTTCATTTCATGTTGCACTGCTAAATATTTCTGATTCTGGTGTGATCGCACTTGCGGAAATGGGCTCGCAGGTGCGACGATTTTGGCGCAGAAGCGAGATGGCTGGAAGCTGAGGATTTTCGCATCTGCGATGTCTTTCCCGCAGATGCGGTCTCACAAATGTGACATTTTTCTTGCACAAGCGGAGGCGCAGGTGCGCAAATATTGTCCCCCAGATGCAGATTAACTGGACAGAACCCCTTAAGTTCGAGGGTTCACAATTTTTCACCCATTTTTCAGATTTTGGAGCTCGATTTGGGCGATTTTGGAGAGGAATATTTCCACACAACTTGGGGAGAGTGTTCTTGACTCCCTTGTGATTATATTTCATGAATTAATCTTCATTTTTGGTGTAAAATTATCGAATCTTCAAGAGAAATGGAAGTAAATTTCTACAATGTCACAAAATAAATTTTTCGAGTTTGAATACCTATTCAGAGTCGGATTTGAGTAAAATTAGTATGGTTGAACTTGTAATTGCATGGGTTGTCGTATTTTGTGAGTTTCGTCGGATTCCGAGATGTAGGCCCCGCAAGTGATTTTTGGGGCGTAATTTAGGATTTGTGGAAAATATTAGTATTTTGATACAGAATTAATTCCTATAATTTCATGGACTGAATCAAATTAATTGTGACTAGATTCGAGCCGTTCAGAAGTTGCTACGTGGAATGGAATTTCTGGAGCATTGTTTAGCTTGCTCGACATTGGATTCGGCTTGTTCGAGGTAAGTAACTCTTCTAATCTTAGAGCTGAGGGTATGAATCCTGAATATATTTATTGTGTGAATTGTCGGGAGGTGATACATATGCTAGGTGACGGGCATGTGGGCGTGCACTATAGAAATTATGACATAATTGTTTATGTGGAATTTGTGTAGTTAAATAATCTTGGCATTTTCCATGCGGTTTTATGTGTTAAAGAAATTGAGCTGAGAAGCATATTAAAAATCATGTTGAGGCTATGTGCCAGTATTATTGGGACCCACAGAGGTCATATTGCTGTGAATTATTTGTTTTAAATTGAAAATTCATACTCAATCATATTCATGCCATTACATATCATATCTTAGTCTTTGTTGTTATTATTGATACATCATATCATCATTTTGGGGCTATTTTCATGAAATTGTGAGCCCATGAGAAAGAGACTAGAGAGATTGATGACTGAGTGAGGCCGAGGGCCTGATTGTGAGGATTATTATGTGGATCAGGGCTGCCTGCCTGCAGCAGACATTATAGGCTTTATTATAGGACGTGAGTTGTCCGTGCAGCACGTGAGTTGTCCGTGCGGATCCAGATATTATTACAGCACATGAGTTGTCCATGCAGCATGTGAGTTGTCCGTGAAGATTATAACGCTTGGGTTGTTGGAGCCCCTCATGAGTGAACACCCCTAGTGAGCGCAGGTACTTACTGAGTGCGAGTGCCGAGTGCGAGTGCTGAGCAATTGGGAGGATTGAGTGACTGTAAGGACTGAGTGACTGGGAGTACTGAGTGAAATGATACTCTGAGAGTATGCATATGATACCCGGCCGGTCGTTTTGATTATTACAACCCCGTTTCTCCATTTACTGCTCAAATTGTACTTTACAGTTGTTGTGTGAATTGCCGGAGTAATTGGTTCGGGTCCGGTGAGGGTTTGGAATGAATTGGAACACTTAGTTTCAAGGTTTAAAGCTTAAGTCGCAATAATGACTAGATGTCGACTTATGTGTAAACGACTGCGAAATGGAGTTTTGATGATTCCAATAGCTCCGTATGTTGAATTTGGACTTAGGAGCGTGTCCGGAATTTTGTTTGGAGGTACATAGTGAAATTAGGCTTAAAATGCCGAAAGTTAAATTTTTGGGAAGTTTGACCGGGGAGTTGACTTTGTGATATCGGCGTCGAAATCCGATTATGGAAATTGGAATAGGCCTGTAATGGGAAATGTGACTTGTGAGCAAAATTTAAGGTCAATCGGATGTGATTTGATGTGTTTCGGCACAACATATAGAATTTGAAGTTTCCAAGTTCAATGATTTTTAATTAAAGTGTAATTTGTCGTTTCGATGTTATTAGGTGTGATTTGAGGCCTCGAGCAGGTCCGTATTATGTTAAGTGACTTGTTGGTATATTTGGACGGGGTCCCGAGTGGCTCGGGTGAGTTTCGGACGAAGTTCGGATCATTTTCATTTCATGTTGCACTGCTGAAGATTAAGATGTGTATTATACACCGAGTCGGATTAGTTGGCTCCATACTACTATTGTCGAAGAATGTGCCATTCAGTTGATGTTAAACTTATTCGTGTTCTGAAATGATATGTGAGTTACTCCTTTATGCTACGAGGAATTGTGATTCATTGGTTATGTGCACAGATGGTGTGGTTCTATTGGGGGCTTCATGGCGGAATTCGAGTGAGATGAGTATTTGGGTATTGCATGATCGATTGCGTAATGGTTATGTTCTTTCAGATTCGTCTGGCATTTTTTTGTCATTTGCCTCTCCGTCGTTATTGATTTTTGAGCACGGTGACTCGAGGAAGATAATATGGACCAGTGTTTGGATGGGGTCGCGCATTGCAACGGAGTTATGTTAAGGTATGAACCTTGTGTTAGAATCGTGTGATGGTTCTACAGTGTGTGCTGGATGGCGGTACTCGTTAATCTCGCGGGGCAGTTCTCTCATTTGACTCATTTTTCATGACTGAGTACATTTGAATTGTTGCGTATTGGTGCACGGATGACACGAGTTGTGGCTCTGAGTTATATTGATGTGACATATTTGTGGTTAATAATATAAGGTCATTGGGCCTAGAATGGGCACTATCAGGTTTGATTTCAGTATATTCGGGAGTATAATATTGAAAGTCGGCTCAGAACGCGATTATGGTTCTGGTTGGGGCGAGAGAGCTCCGTGACTTGTTGATCTGGTAAGTGGTCATGAAATTCTGCATGTTTCATTTGTTATCAACAGTGTACGAAGGTTTTGGGATGAGGTTTGGTTCGATATGGTTTTAATACTAGTATTAGTTAGTTTTGAAGTAGTCACTTTGATCAGGAATGGTGCTGGGAGCATGCGAGTTGTGTAATATGTTAGGTGACTATATCCGTGGTTATGGTCATGGTAATGGCTTGATACAACTTGTTCAAACTCATACAGTGTGTAAATATAAGATTTGTGTCTTGAAAGAAATTCTAAAGGTTGGAAATTAAATTCCAAGGTTTATGGGCTAAAGTTAAATCAATGATTTCAGTTGTATTGTGTTGTCAAGCTTATATGGAATAGGGTGACGAGGGTTCACCCCCGGGTACGTGTGTGGTAAGATGGAACAGTGATTCGATGGCTTGGAAACAACTCTTGGCACGTTCGAGGATGATCGTATGTTTAAGTGAGGGAGAATGTAATGACCTGGCCAACCGTTTTGAGTATTACAACCCCGTTTTCCCATTTACTGCTCAAATTGCACTTTACAGTTTTTGTGTGAATTGCCGGAGTAATTGGTTCGGGTCCGGTGAGGGTTTGTAATAAATTGGAACACATAGTTCCAAGGTTTAAAGCATAAATTAAAATAGTGACCGGATGTTGACTTATGTGTAAATGACCCCGAAATGGAGTTTTGATGATTCCAATAGCTCCGTATGGTGATTTTGGACTTAGGAGCGTGTCCGGAAATTATTTTGGAGGTATGTAGTGAAATTAGGCTTGAAATGGCAAAAGTTAAATTTTTGGGAAGTTTGACCGGGGGGTTGACTTTTTGATATCAGGGTCGGAATCTGATTCTGGAAATTGGAATAGGTCCATAATGTGAAATGTGACTTGCGTGCAAAATTCGAGGTCAATCGTACGTGATTTGATGTGTTTTGGCACAAGATATATAATTTGAAATTTCAAAGTTCAATGATTTTTAATTGAAGTGTAACTCATCGTTTCGATGTTATTAGGTGTGATTTGAGGCCTCGAGTATCTCCATATTATGTTATGTGACTTGTTGGTATATTTGGATGGGGTCCCGAGTGGCTCGGGTGAGTTTCGGACGAAGTTCAGATCATTTTCATTTCATGTTGTACTGTTGAAGATTTCTGGTTCTGGTGTGATCGCACCTGCGGAAATGGGCTTGCAGGTGCGACGATTTTGGCGCAGAAGCGAGATGGCTGGAAGCTAAGGATTTTTACATCTGCGATGTCTTTCCCGCAGATGCGGTCTCGCAAATGTGATGATGTCCTCGCAGATGCGCAAACTGGGCAGGCGAGTGAAATCCGCAAATGCGACGTTTTGCTTGCACAAGCAGAGGCACATGTGCACAAATATTGTCCGCAGATGCGGATTAACTGGACAGAACCCCTTAAGTTCGAGGGTTCGCAATTTTTCACCTATTTTTCGGATTTTGGAGCTCGGTTTGGGCGATTTTGGAGAGGAAGTTTTCCACACAACTTGGGGTAAGTGTTCTTGACTCCCTTGTGATTATATTTCATGAATTAATCTTCATTTTTGGTGTAAGATTATCGAATCTTCAAGACAAATGGAAGGAAATTTCTATAATATCACAAAATGAATTGTTTGAGTTTGAATATCGATTTAGAGTTGGATTTGAGTGAAATTAGTATGGTTGAACTTGTAATTGGATGGGTTGTCATATTTTGTCAGTTTCGTCGGATTCTGAGATGTGGGCCCCACAGGTGATTTTTGGGGCATAATTTCGGATTTTGAGGAAAATATTAGTATTTTGATATGGAATTAATTCCTATAATTTTATGGACTGAATCAAATTAATCGTGACTAGATTCGAGCCGTTCGGAAGTTGTTACGTACAGAATGGAATTTCTGGAGCATTGTTCAGCTTGCTCGACATTGGATTCGGCTTGTTCGAGGTAAGTAACTCTTCTAATCTTGAAACTGAGGGTATGAACCCTGAATATATGTATTATGTGAATTGTCGGGAGGTGACGCACATGTCAGGTGATGGGCTTGTGGGCGTGCACTATAGAAATTGTGACATAATTGTTTCTGTGGAATTTTTGTAGTTATATAATCTTGGCATTTTTCATGCAGTTTTATGTGTTAAAGAAATTGAACTGAAAAGCATATTAAAAATCATGTTGAGGCTATGTGCCAATATTATTGGGAGCCACAGAGATCATATTGCTGTAAATTATTTGTTTTAAATTAAAAATTCATACTCAGTCATATTCATGTCATTACATATCATATCTCAGTCTCTATTGTTATTATTGATACATCATATCATCATTTTTGGACTATTTTCATGACATTGTGAGCCCATGAGAGAGAGACTGGAGAGATTGATGACTGAGTGAGGACGAGGGCCTGATTCTGAGGATTATTATGTGGATCGGGGCTGCCTGCCTGCAGCAGGCCTTATAGGCTTTATTATAGCACGTGAGTTGTTCGTGAAACACGTGAGTTGTCCGTGCGGATCCAGATATTATTATAGCACGTGAGTTGTCCGTGCGGATCCAGATATTATTATAGCACGTGAGTTGTCCGTGCGGATCCAGATATTATTATAGCATGTGGGTTGTCCGTGCAGCACGTGAGTTATCCGTGCAGATTATAGCGCTTGGGCTGTAAGAGTCCCTCATGAATCTTAACACCCCCAGTGAGCGCAGGTACCTACCGAGTACGAGTGCTGAGCGATTGGGAGGATTGAGTGACTGTGAGGACTGAGTGACTGCGAGGACTGAGTGACTGGGAGGACTGAGTGAAATAATACTCTGAGAGTATGCATATGATTTTATCACTGAGTTGCATCGCATTGACATGCACACATGACATACATGCATAGAGATGTATTTTCTTCATGTTGTACAGTATTACATCATTCATGATTTCTCACACATGTTGACATATGGGCATAGTGATGCATTTGTTTTATACGGGTTATCAGGAAAGAAAATGAAACATCCCATTTATTTTTGAAAGGATTTGGAAAAATTATTGTTTCAAACTTATTCATATGTTTTGAAATTATGTGTAAGCGATTTGGGTTTTTCACTAATGTACTTGAAAGGAAGAACTATTATTAGAAATCATGATTTAGCTGAGCATTTTATTTCTGAGTTACTTCTTATATTATTTGCTTTACGTTGTTATTGACTGTGGTGGACTATTGGTTTTGGACTCGACCTTGGTAAAAGCTCGTCACTGCTTTCAACCTAAGGTTGGGTCTGTTACTTACTCAGTACATGCGGTCGGTTGTACTGATACTACACTTCTGTACATTGCGTGGAGATGTTGGCTATTGTTGTTGTTGTGCTCGATTGTTGCCGGATTTGAAGATGTACCTACGTTCCTGTTGTAGCTGCCTCTTGTTCATGGTAGCCTTAGATTTATAAAAGCTCTGTTTATGTACTATTCAAACAGACTATATATTTATTTCATCTCCGCTTTGTAAACTCTATTCTTAGAAGCTCATGATTTGTACTACCAGTTCTTGGGGAATGTATAAGATTAATATCTTTGTTTACTTAAATTGCTTTAATAATTGCTATTGGAATTGGATAATTGAAAGTTAGCTTACCTAGCGGGTTGGGTTTGGTGCCATCATGACTAGTTGGATTTTGGGTCGTGATAGAAAACCCTCTTGGTTTAATTTGAAGATTTGAGGGTCGAGTTGATGTTAGAATTTGATAAAATTAGTATGGTTGGACTCGTGGTTGAATGGACATTCATATTTTGTAACATTTGTCGGGTTCATAGATGTGGGCCCCACAGGCAATTTTTGAGTGTAATTTCGGATTTTGTGAAAATATTAGTATTTTGATATAAAATTAATTCCTATAATTTCGTTTGACTGAACCAAATTAATTGTGGCTAGATTCGAGCCGTTTGGAAGTTGATACGCGCAGAATGGGATTTCTGAAGTATTGTTTAGCTTGCTTGACTTTGGATTCATCGTGTTCGAGGTAAGTAACTCTTCTAATATTTGAGAGGAGGGTATGAACCCTGAATATATGTACTATGTGAATTGTTGGGAGGTGATGCGCATGTTAGGTGATGGGCATGTGGGCGTGCACCACAGAAATTATGACGTAATTAGTTCCGTGAAATTTTGTAGTCAAATAATCTTGTTATTTTCCATGCAGTTTTATATGCTAAAGAAATTAAGCTGGGAATCATATAAAAAATCATGTTGAGGCTATGTGAAAGTATTATTGGGACCCACGGAGGTCATATTGCCGTGAATTATTTGTTTTAAATTGAAAACTCGTACTCAGTCATATTCATTTCATTACATATCATATCTCAGACTCTGTTGTTATTTATTGATACATCATATCATCATTTTTGGGATATTTTCATGATATTGTGAGCCCGAGAGACTAGAGAGATTGATGACTGAGTGAGGCTGAAGGCCTGATTGTGAGGATAAGTATGGGATCGGGCTGCACGCTGCAGCAGGCCATATTGGCTTTATTATAGCACGTGAGTTGTCAGTGCAGCACGTGAGTTGTCCGTGCGGATACAGATATTGATACTATAGCACGTGAGTTTTCCGTGCAACACGTGAGTTGTCCGTGCAGATTATAGCGCTTGGGCTGAAGGAGCCCCTCCAGAGTCTGTACACACCCCAGTGAGCGCAGGTACCTACTGAGTGTGAGTGCCGAGTGCCGAGCGATTGGGATGACTGAGTGACTATGAGGACTGAGTGACTAGGAGGACTGAGTAAAATGATACACTGGGAGTATGCATATGATTTTATCACTGAGTTGCATCGCATTGATATGTACACATGACATATAGGGATAGAGATGTATTTTTCTCATGCTGTACAGTATCGCATCATTCATGATTTCTCACACATGTTGACAGATGGACATAGTGATGCATTTGTTTTACACGGGTTATTTGGAAAGCAAATGAAATATCTCATTTGTTATTGAAAGGATTTTGGGAAAACTATTATTTTCAAACTTATTCATATTTTTGGCAACTTTGGCAAACGATTTGGTTTTTTACTGATGTACTTGAAAGGAAGAACTATTGTTTTTTGAAATCATGATTTAGCTGAACATTTTATCTCTAAGTTACTTCTTGTATTATTTGCTTTACGTTGTTATAGACTGTTGTGGACTATTGGTTTTATACCCGACCTTGGTAAAAGCTCGTCACTACTTTCAACCTAAGGTTAGGTTTGTTACTTATTGAGTACATGGGGTGGGTTGTACTCATACTTCACTTCTGCACCTTGCGTGCAAATATTGGATGTTGATGTTGCTGTACTTGACGGGAGCTGGAATTGAAGACGTACCTGCATTCTGGTTGTAGCTGCCTCTTGTTCATGGTAGACTTAGATTTATAACAATCTGTTCATGTACATTTCGAACAGATGATGTATTATTTCATACCAGTTTTATAAATTCTATTCTTAGAAGCTCATGATTTGTACTATCAGTTCTCGGGGAAATGTATTGGTTTTATCTATTTTCTTTTAATTAATTGCCTTATTAATTCCATTGGAATTGGATAGCTGGTACTTGGCTTACCTAGCGGGTAGGGTTAGGTGCCATCACGGCTAGTTGAATTTTGGGTCGTGACAGTAAACTAGATAATTGTTGGCATTTATTTAATCATCTATTTTCCATGCCTCAATTCGCATTTATTGAATTTGTTTGTATATGACAATTTGATGTGATTATTACTTGTATATTTATGTGAATTCCGTGAGTTTGATGGTTTGATATTTCTTGGAATTTAATTTCATTATGGATTTTATCTCTGCAAATAATTAATTAAATAAGCTTAAGAAGGTGTTGTCCTATGCTGAATTATTTTTCCATCTTTGTTATTGTTTTGAGGTTTTATATACATTGTGTGGAGCCTTACACTATTTGTTGTGAAATTAATTTATTTGTTATATCTCTGGAATTGGTTGTGGCCATTGGGCAAATTGTGATATGAATTGATTTTTGTTATGTTGTCGTGATAATATTCCGTGTAAATTGTTGAGTTATTATTTTAAGGATATAAGGGTGGCATTCTACTGTTGATATTATGTGGGTAGAAGGGTGGCATTTCACTGTTGTTATGTGTTTTGGGATATAATCTGGGCGGAATGATAAATGTGGCTATAGGAGAGATAAGGGTGGTAATAAGAGCGATACGGGTGACTATTGATATTGTCATGGCGGAGGGATAAGGGAGGCTATTATGGGAGTGATAAGGGTGGCTATAAGAGAGATAAATGTGGCTATTATCAGGGATGATATGTGATGATGTGGAGTTATTGTGTTGGTAATTTTCATGTGATGTTGGGGTATTCCTTGTGTTTATTTTTATATCTTGTGCAACTTGTCTTGTTGTTTCGGTCAACTTGATAATAACCTGATTTATGTTAATATTGTGAGCCTGTGGCTATTGCCGGGCAGGTAATGTTATATGGTATCGGGTTGCACGCCGCAACGGATATAAAACGTGGGCACGAGGTGCCGGAAAAAAATATGATGGTTTTATTATTGGCACGTGAACTGTCCGTATAGCTGTGATATGAAAAGTGGGCACGAGGTGCCGGAAAAATATGATGATTTAATTATGGGCACAAAGTGCCGTGGAAATATGAAAGTGGGTTGAGACCCGTGTTTACGAAAAATATAAAAATGGGCTGAGACCCATTTTTTTATGATTATGAAATGGGGTATCACATGGTGACTTTTAATTGAAAGAATTATATTCAAAATATTTGTTTGGAAGGATTTTTATTCAAAAAGTATTATTTGAAAGAATTGCATTTGAAAGATATTTATTTGAGGAAATTATAATTGAAAGAAATTTTTTGAAATAATTATATTTGAAAGGTACTTATTTGAGGAAATTATATTTGAAAGAGATTTATTGAAAGAATTATATTTGAAAGATATTTATTTGAGGAAAGTATATTTGAAAGAGAGTTATTTTGACGAATTATATGTGAAAGATATTTATTTGAAGGATTTGATTTAATTGGGTATACTTATATTTATTATTTGGTGAGCGATATTAATGGTGTTCTTGTTGCCATGTTGTGCATATCACTGGTTGATTTGTGTTGCCCTTTGTCACGACCCAAAATCTCATCCGTCGTGATGGCGCCTATCTCGATACTAGGCAAGCCGTTAATGTCACTAAACCACAATTTCTTTTATGTTTGAAAATGTAATATTTAAATACAATACAAAATCTCCCAAATACATATATGAACACTCCCCAAAACCTAGTGTCACTGAGTACGCGAGCATCTAATATGAATACAAATTTGGAAAAGTACGGTCTATAATAGTCTAATACTAAAACTACAGTAATACAGAGATAGAGAAGGAGAGACAAGGTCTGCGAAGCACGGCAGCTACCTCTAAATCTCCGTACAATCAGTTGTACAGAAGAATCAACACCCGCTATGTCCGGGAATACGTGGATCTGCACACGAAGTGCAAGGTGTAGAATGAGTACAACCAATTCAGCAAGTAACAATAATAAATAAGAAACTGAAGATAGTAACGAGCTACATAGTTGTGGTTTATTTACAGTAATCCCAGCAAAGAATAGACATGCTATCAAATCTGGCAGTTTAAAGTCAAATCAATTTTTATACAGTTCCTGTTCATGTAATTCGTATATCAACAATCGTTCAGAAATTTCACAACAATGACAGATAGCAACTAAATGCAACAAAATGGAATTCAAGTATAACCTCCCAGAACAACAATCACTCACTGGGCTCCCAGCCCTCATCACTCTCTGGGATCCCAGCCCTCATCACTCACTCAATGGGTACCTACGCTCACTGGGGATGTACAGACTCCGGAAGAGCTCCTACAGACCAAGTGCTATAATCTGCACGGACAACTCACGTGTCATAATATAAATATCTGGATCCGCACGGCCAACTCACGTGCCATAGTATAATATAAGGATCCGCACGACCAACTCACGTGCTATAGTATAATATAAGGATCCACACAGCCAACTCACGTGCTGCACGACCAACTCACGTGCCATAGTATAATATAAGGATCCGCACGGCCAACTCACGTGCAATAGTATAATATATCTCACAATCAGGCCCCCGGCCTCACTTAGTCATAAATCTCTCCAGTCTCTCGTGCTCTCAATTATTATGAAATCAGCCCAAACAACAATGATATGATGTATTAATAATAATAACAAAGACTGAGATAAAAGGTGCAAGTAAAAACTGAGACTGAGTACATATAACATTTAGCAGGCAATTCAACAAGTACGCGACCTCTGTGGGTCCCAACAGTATTATCACATAGCCTAAGCATGATTTCTAACATTATTTACAGTCAAATTTTATCAACACATAGAGAGCATATATCTAACAACAAATTATTCAACTTTACTGTTTCCCGGGACGGACCAAGTCACAATCCCCTTGGTGCACGCCCACACGCCCGTCACCTAGCATGTGCGTCACCTCCAAAATAATCGCATGATACCAAAATCTGGGGTTTCATACCCTCAGGACCAGATTTCAAACTGTTACTTACTTCAAGCCGTGAAATTCTTATTCTGCAATGTCTTTTCCTCGTGAATTGGTCTCCCAACGCCTCGAATCTGGCCAAAAGTAATTCGTTTCAGTCAATACAATTCATTGGAATTAACCAAGTAAATGATAAAAACAACCATGAATTCGGGTAATTTAACCAATATTGAGTTAAGAACGCTTACCCTGTTGTTTCCTCTGAAAGTCACCCAAAAATCGCCTCAAATTCGAGCTCCAAATCGTCAAAAACCGAAGTCCCATTTTCAGAACTTTAACTCACTGCCCAGGCTTTTCTTCTTCGCGAACGCGATCGGTGCCGCGCGCTCGCGAAGCACAAAATATCTACCGTCCAATTCCTTCTTCGCGAACGCGACATCACCCTCGCGTTCGCGAAGCACAAATTCCTCTGCCTCAATGCCTTCTACGTGAACGCATTCAACCCATCGCGAATGCGATGCTTCTTTCCCACTCACTACGCGAACGCGACTTCCCCTACGCGAACGCGTAGACCAATTGCATGGGGTCCTCAGCTGCTTCCTCTCTTCTTCGCCAACGCGTAACACCTCTCGCGTTCGCGATGAACACCCAGTCCACCCTCCGTGAACGCATGCTCTTCTTCACGAACGTGAAGAGAAAATATTTCCAGCCTCTTAGTTCCTCTTCGCGAACGCGAGGCGCCACTCGCGAACACGATGAAGGAAACCAGGTGGAGCATTAGACAAATTCCAGCAGAGTTCCAAGTCCAAAATCCAACCCGTTAACCATCCGAAACTCACCCGAGCCCCTCGGGACCTCGACCAAATATACCAACAAGTCCTAAAACATCATACCAACTTAGTCGAATCCCAAAATCACCTCAAACAATGCTTAAACCATGAATTACACCCCAATCCAAGCCTAATGAACTTTGAAATTCCTAATTTCTACAAACGACTCCGGAACCTAACAAATCACGTCCGATTGACCTCAAATTTTGCACACAAATCATAAATGACATAACAGAGGTATTACAATTTTCAGAATCGGATTCCGACCCCAATATCAAAAAGTCAACTCCCCGGTCAAACTTCTCAAAAATTAAACCTTTGGCATTTCAAGCCTAATTCCTCTATGGATCTCCAAATAATATTCCGGACATGCTCTTAAGCTCAACATCACCATACAGAGCTATTAGAATCATTAAAATTCAAATCCGAGGTCGTTTACATATAAGTCCATATCCAGTCCACTTTTCTACCTTAAATTTTCAATTATGAGACTAAATGTCTCATTTCACTCCGAGTTCCTTCCGGACCCGAACCAACTAACCCGATAAGTCATAAATCAATTGCAAGACATAAATTGAGCAGTAAAAGAGGGAACAAGGTTACAATATTCAAAACGACCGGCTGGGTCATTACATTCTCCCCCTCTTAAACAGACTTCGCCCTTGAATGAGTTTAGAATAATACCTGGAGTCTCAAATAAGTGTGGATATTTGTTCTGCATCTCCTGCTCAGTCTCCCAAGTAGCTTATCCGACTGGCTGGACTTTCCATTGCACCTTCATTGATGCTATGTTCTTTGACCTCAGCTTTCGAACCTACCGGTCTAAAATAGCCACCGGCTCTACATCATAAGTCAAATTACCGTCCAGCTGTACTGTACTGAAATCTAAAATGTGAGACGAATCCCCGACATACTTTCGAAGCATGGATACATGGAACACCGGATGAACACCTGATAGACTAGGTGGCAAAGCAAGTTCATAAGCCACCTCCCCAATTTTCTTAAGTATCTCAAAAGGCCCAATATACCGAGGGCTCAACTTGCCTTTTTTCCCGAACCTCAACACACCCTTCATAGGTGAGATCTTGAGCAGAACCTTCTCCCCAACCATGTGAACAACATCACGAACCTTCCTGTCGGCATAACTCTTCTGTATAGATTGTGCCGTGCGAAGCCGTTCCTGAATTAATTTGACCTTCTCTAAAGAATCCTGAACCAAGTCAGTACCCAATAGTTTAACCTCACCAGGTTCAAACTAACCCACCGGAGACCGACACCGTCTCCCATATAAAGCTTCATACAGAGCCATCCGAATGCTTGACTGGTAGATATTATTGTAAGCAAACTCTGCGAGTGGCAGAAATTGATCCCAAGAACCCCCAAAATCAATGACACAAGCGCATAGCATATCCTCCAATATGAATAGTGTGCTCGGACTGTCCGTCCATCTGGGAGTGAAATGCTGTACTCAACAGAACCTATGTGCCCAATTCTCGCTGCACTGCCCTCCAAAACTGTGAGGTAAACTGCGTACCCCGATCTGAAATAATGGACACTGGAACACCGTGTAGACGAACAATCTTGCAAATATAAATCCCAGCCAACCGCTCCGAAGAATAATTAGTACCGACTGGAATAAAATGCGTAGATTTGGTCAATCGATCTACTATCACCCAAACAACATCAAACTTTCTCAAAGTCCGTGGGAGTCCAACTACAAAGTCCATGTTAATACGCTCCCACTTCAACTTCGGAATTTCAAGTCTCTGTAGCAATCCGCCCGGTATCTGGTGCTCGTACTTTACCTGTTGACAATTTAAACACCGAGATACAAACCCAACTATATCTTTCTTCATCCTCCTCCACCAATAGTACTGCCTCAAATCCTTATACATCTTCATGTCGCCTGGATGAATAGAGTACCGCGAACTGTGAGCTGCCCGGAGAATCAGCTCACGCAAACCATCTACATTAGGTACACATAGCCTGCCCTGTATCTATAATACGCCGTCATCTCCAATAGTGACTTGCTTGGAATCATCATGCTGAACTGTGTCCTTAAGGACAAGCAGATGTGGATCATCATATTGGCACTCTCTGATGCGATCATATAAAGAAGATCGAGAAACCACACAGGCCAAAGCTCGATTCGGCTCGGAAACATCAAATCTAACAAACTAATTATCCAAGGCTTGAACATCCAAGGCTAAAGGCCTTTCTTCTACCGGTAAGTATGCTAAGCTACCCAAAATCTCCGCCTGACGATTCAAGGCATCGGTCACTACATCCTCCTTTTCGGAATGATAGAGAATGGTGATATCATAATCCTTAAGCAATTCCAACCACCTTCGCTGCCACAAGTTAATATCCTTCTATTTAAACAAATGTTTTTAGACTCCGATGATCTGTATACACCTCACACTAGACACCGTACAAGTAATGCCGCCAAATTTTCAAGGCATGAACAATAGCTGCCAACTGAAGATCGTGGACTGGATATTTCTTCTTATGTACCTTTAACTGCCTGGACGCATAGGCAATCACCCTATTGTCTTGCATAAGTACTGCGCCGAGACCAATCCGTGACGCGTCACAATACACAGTATAAGACTCTGAACCTATAGGCAACACCAATACTAGAGCTGTAGTCAAAGCTGTCTTGAGCTTCTGAAAGCTCTTTTCACATTCATCCAACCACCTGAATGGAGCACCTTTCTGGGTTAATTTAGTCATAGGTGATGCAATAGACGAGAAACCCCCCACAAAACGATGATAATAACCGGCCAAGCCGAGAAAACTCCGAATCGCAGTGACTGAGGATGGTCTGGGCCAATTCTGAACTGCCTCTATTTTCTTCGGATCCACCTTAATACCTTCACTGGACACTATATGTCCCAAGAATGCCACCGAACTAAGCCAGAACTCATACTTAGAGAATTTGGCATAAAGTTTCTCCTCTCTTAGCCTCTGTAATACAATACCCAAGTGTTGGGCATGCTCCTCCTGGCCACGTGAGTACACCAAAATATCATCAATGAATACCACGACAAATAAATCAAGATATGGCTGAAATACACTATTCATCAAATGCATAAATGCTGCCGGGACATTNCAGTGACTGAGGATGGTCTAGGCCAATTCTGAACTGCCTCTATTTTCTTCGGATCTACCTTAATACCTTCACTGGACACTATATGTCCCAAGAATGCCACCGTACTAAGCCAGAACTCACATTTAGAGAATTTGGCATAACGTTTCTCCTCTCTCAACCTCTGTAATACAATATCCAAGTGTTGTGCATGCTCCTCCTGGCCACGTGAGTACACCAAAATATCATCAATGAATACCACGACAAATAAATCAAGATATGGCTGAAATACACTATTCATCAAATGCATAAATGCTGCCGGGACATTGGTTAGACCAAAAGGCATCACAAGAAATTCATAGTGGCCATAATGAGTCCTGAATGTCGTTTTTAGAATATCCGAATCCCGAATTTTTAATTGGTGATACCTAGACCTCAAATCCATTTTGGAGAATACCCTAGCTCCCAGAAGCTGGTCAAATAAATCATCAATACACGACAATGGATATTTATTCTTGATTGTAACTTTGTTCAACTGTCTATAATCAATGCACATCCGCATAGTACCATCTTTCTTTTTCACAAACAGAACCGGTGCACCCTAAGGTGACACACTAGGCCTAATAAACCCCTTTTCAAGGAGTTCCTGAAGTTGCTCTTTCAATATTTTTAACTCTGCTGGTGCCATACGATACGGAGGAATAGAAGTGGGTTGAGTGCCCTGCACTAAGTCAATACCGAAATCAATATCCATATCGGGTGGCATACTCGGCAGGTCTGTAGGAAATACATCCGGAAAGTCTCGCACGACCGGTACTAAATCAATAATAGGAGCATCTGCATC